>JAOEHI010038811.1:0-22428 GCA_025447815.1 Percopsis transmontana | reverse complement strand
GCAACTGCATGTCCAGCAACAGGTATTAAAGCTACAACTTTCCAGTTAAATATATTGCAAGTTGTGATTGTGGCGTGATGATATGCAATGATGTGATGCAACGGCTGAGGTCATTATTCAAACATAATGACTTACGATGACTGGTGTGTGTGACCCATTTAGTAGGGATGGGAATCGGCAGGGGCCTCACGATTCGATATTAACAATTTGAGTGCCGATACAATATGTATTGCGATTCTATAGATATTGAGATACGATATTTGTGGGGAAACGTAGTGTTGATATTGGGGGGGGGCAGGTTCTACAGGTCCGTATGCCATTGTTTTTGTTTTTTTTAATGAACATGTCCTAACATAACAGAATATAGTCGATGCGAATAGACAATACCATTAATTCTCTCCCACTAGGATTACATTGACTTTTATTCTGGACCAAAAAAAAAAAAATAAAGATTTTAGTCAACCTGACAATATAAAAGTTGCGGAAGCACAGTATCGCGATACTCACGAGTACATTCCCCCTTTTTCAGATTTGTATGCATCGAGTGAGGGGTGCTATAACCAGCAGGTAAGGTTGGCCTTTAAATAACTTTAATAAATTCCTTTCACAGAAAAGATGAAGTAGTGTCAAAGTGAATTGTGTTTTCAGCTTACCTCAGGAGTGATGGAACCACAAAGCTGACTGATCAGAGTAAGCTGGTGCTGTTCTGTGTTGCCCTGCATTATAGGGCTTCTGGTCCACATCTCAGCCATGATGCAGCCTGCACCCCACAGGTCAATGGGGGGCCCATAGTCTCGCTCACCTGTCAAAAATCAAGGTCCATTGAGACTAGGCACACACACACAACCAGGGTACGCATGACTTAAAATGCTTCCATTACCTAGTAGCAGCTCTGGCGGCCTGTACCACAGTGTCACCACACGGTTGGTGTAGCGGTTACCCTGGCTGTTTTTGGCCAGGCTAAAGGCTCGTGCCAAGCCAAAATCTGCCAGTTTCAGCACACCATCTCTGGTGATTAGCACATTGGCAGCTTTCATATCTCTGTGGAGAATCTAGACCAAGAGACGTGCAAACATGTTAACAATGATGGCAGTAAGACACAAGAAGCACCAGTCAAATATAGAGGAATACATTCATCATAAAATCCCATATCATTTGTAATGCTTGCACAATGTAGAACCAAAAAGAATTAAAGTATATCCTCCCAATTTTTAATACCGTATATGAATAAAACCATATACGACTGGTCTTGTTTAATCACAGCAAGGCTGATTTAATCTTCTCCTGAGATATATACAACATTTCTGTGTATGGCCACAAAGAATGGGTGTCCAAGTTGTGTGTGTATATACTGTCCTGTGTGTCAAACAAACGCCAATTGGATGGGGAATTGTCCTCATACAAAGAGTTGCATGACCGCTTTTCAAAAATCGTGTATCCTAAAAAAAACCATCACTAATTTACATGTCCTGTACATTCTGCTTTGGGAAGAGCGGCACTGCCCCCTAGTGCACACGTTGGGAGGTGAGAGCATGGAGGCAGACACCTCTGCAAACACCTGTGTGCAGCGCAGCATGAATCTTCACAGAAGCATACCATCGGTACAAACAATCCTATCAGAAACAGGCCTGCAGTCATGGTTTGTCATCTATATAGCAGACAATTATTGTGGCTAGAAAAAGCCAACAATGACAACAGAAATTAATACCAATGGATAATAAACTATGGCTAGGCCTCACCTTGTTTCTGTGGATGTAGTACAGTCCATTAAGCAGCATCTGCATAACTTTCTTTATCTCCGCCAAAGTGAATTTGACATTGGCATTGCTTAGCAACCCCGCTAGGTCATGCTCACAAAAGTCAAACACTAAGTAGATGCTGCCTTTGTATCTGTTGAACACAGTGGCTGGTACAAGGAGAGAATGCAAAACAGTGAAGAGGTGTACAAACCAAACCAGTGGACCAACAGACCAAGCACTTGAATTAGAGGTTGGAAAGTACTCAAGCAAAAGCACTTATAAATCAACATGACATACAAGTACAGTACAGAAAACTAGATAATCAGACTTGTAGAGTTTACACAAACACAAACCTTTAGTGCGACATATTTCAATCAGATTCACCACATTTTCGTGTTTCAACAGCTGCAGGATCTTTATTTCTCTTAATGCTGTAATTGGAAACTTCAGAACAGATAAAACCCAACTTGCGTTATATAGCAAATTTTTATACACATCCATGCTAAACATATTCTTACAGATTTAAACACATCAGTGGCAGCAATGCATCAAATCGATAACTTCAAACTACAAATTTCACACTGGCTGATAGAAGCAGGATAGTCTAGTGGTCTTAGTGTTGGACACCAAGCCGGAAGGTCGTGGGTTCGAGCCCCTACCTGTAAGCATCCATGAGGAAGATGCCTAACCCATATCTGCTCCATGTAATAGCAGCATGTAACTAAGTCGCTTTAGATAAAAGCGTCTGCTAAATTACCCAATTGTAATTGGCTATAAGAGACTCAGAAGTGTCACCTACCCCTTCTTTTTCATTTTCCATCAAAACTTTCTTCAGTGCCACCTTTTTACCAGTCTGTCTATGCTTTGCTTTAAACACCTCTCTATAAAAAAAAAAAGAGAAAAGTACATTACAACAGTAATTACTAAATAACAAGAAAGGAGTATAACAAGGTATGTTATGCTAATCTAAATGGAGTAGCTAAAATATTAGCTTTCACCTCACCAGCACCGATTCTCTGTATCATTACTAGATAGATAGCAAGTAGGCTAATATCTAACCAATATCAAAACTAAAGAGCAAACGCTTCGTAGGGAGTTGTTGCTTAAAGTACTCACCCAAAGGTTCCTTGGCCAATTTTTGCGAGCTTTTCGTATTTAGAAAACTCGTCACAGAACGGGAATTCAACGCCGTCGTAGTATTTTGACATGATGGCGGCCTCCCTGTCCGGCCTAAGAGAAAGATACTTTAAAATCAAACATTTCAAATAACATTGCTTTCTTAGAGTATAATGGTATGGGAAGATAAAAGAAATTGATACAAAACTGAACTAATAGTCTTACTTTTCGGCCCCGCCAGCATTACCGGTCTTCTCTCGCTGCATTTCTATTTTCTTTTGTTGACCTATAAACTGTCTTCTTCTTCTCCGGATTGATTACTTCCTTTCCAAATTCGGAAACTACTTTCTAAACCTAAGATGATTGGCGCCACCTACTGTAGCGGAATATGAAATGGCATTGACTGTCTCCATCGTGTCTTCTTTTAATTCTTTATTATCCCTTCTTCTATATTAGCCAGCTGAAATTCCATATCTTTTTTAAAGCATGTTTATTCAGCTTTCTAATATGCGACAGTTCTACAGTAGGCCATCTCTCTAATTTCTACATGACCAATAAAGTGTCTATTTACCAATTTAATATACAGACACAAAGACACAGGCATACAGGGATATCCATTAATAAATATTTACAAAATATATAAATACAAAATAACAACTGTGATATTTACAAAATATATAAATACAAAATAAATAATAATAATAGAAATATGTGCCTAATAAACTTGTTGCGTATGCAATAGTGGTACGTTTAATTTAGAATAAAATATAAGATTTATCCTCACTTTGCCGCTATTCGGCGCTGTTGGAGCTTCGTTTCTGCTCCATTCTATTGCCTACCTGGCAGGTGCTTTGAGTAGCTCGCTATGATTGGTTAGATATTTTGTCATTATCTGCCGTTCACCAATCCAACTGACCTCCCGCTAACGTTAGCGTCAAACAGAAGCCCATTTCAAATAGTCGAAACAGCAACAAGAAACTAGAATTTGCCTACCCGAGGACATAAAAATGAGCCGCGAGACGCCGAATGTCATATGTTTTTGTTAATTTCCCTAGAGTTTTACTTGCTGAACTCCTGGATCTTTTCTTTTTACTTATTTAGACCACAAAACCGGCTGTAAACGTTGAGACATCCGTCCGTGAATTTTTTTGCCAGACGAATTTGACAGATCATGTCAGGTTTGACAATACACGTAAGTTGATGACTATGACTATAAATTATAACACCTAATATCGGTTATTTTTTCTAATCGACGTGTCGGACAGATGCACTGGAGTTTCCTGTTTGTCTAGTTTCCCTGCCTCTGTACCGGTAGCCCTACGTGTACGGCTGGTTTGCTCACTTCATTTTGACGTAATCATTAAGTGTAGGCTATGCCAAAACCTGGTAGGATATTAACAGTACCAATTGACACGCATTTGACAATGTATTTAAGAAAAGGAAAAAAAACGGATTTTTTCTGGAACCGGCCCTGTTTCCAGTTTCTCCTGTAAAAAGGTTAATTAACTTCCTCCAGCCAGTGAACTAATAAAGCCTTCTACAACATGGACACTGAGCCAGTGGTAGCCCTATTACTAATACAATTTGATCAATTGTTATTGACCAAATTGCAACAATAACATTGTATTGTTGACTCAATATCAATTATATACTTTCCAAAATAAATCAGTATCTTCAGTTAATCTACCCTGGATAAATTATCAAAACACGTTTTTCTTGTAAAAATGTTACTGATATAGCCTTAAGTTCTGTGCCTAGTTTAATGTTATGGTTATGTCATGGTTCTATCAAAGTTCCAAGGCTTGTTTTACAAGTCCCGCAATTATGTCAATATCTGTATCCCCATAGCTTGGTTTCTTTGAATTCTTAGACTTTTACTAGTGGAAGCCTATTAACACCTTAGTACATCAGTCATGTGTAAAGTTTACACTGTACTTTGTCCATCCATATTCAGGGCAGCTCCCTTCCGGGTCTAGATGAGGGGGATATCCTTGACCCAGAGTTTCAGCAGCGCTTGGAAGATGCACGTACTCTGATCAGGCAAGAAATCCAGCGGGAACTCAAGATCAAGGAGGCGGCCGAGCGGCTGCGTCGCGCCGTGACAAACCGCAAAAGTGCCGCAGACGTGGAGGGCCAGATGAAGGCGTCAAGCCGCAAGTTAGAGCAGCTACACTGGGAACTGCACGAGCTCAATGCCAGAGCTATGGCCACAGAGAAGGACAGCACATCAGGTGAGTCCAATAATAAAACAATTAAATTATCTAAAAAGAATGTTCTTCTAGTATTTCTAATAATTTGTTATCCTTTTGTGTAATGTTATCTAGCCAAAATCATGATGTCAAACAAGCAAGTCAAATTTGGCCCCAGTTGCGACATAATTTCTGGATTGTAACCAATTGTCTCCGACATATCCTCCCACCACTTAAGTTAATGCTCGAAGGGCGAAAAATCTAAATCTAAAATAACATGGGGCCTTTTAATATCAGCTGTGGCATTTTTTTGTAGGTGCGGAGAGAGATAACAACTTGTCACCAGACTCTTGTCAGTGGGAAGAGGTGACCTCGCCACTAGCCAGCCGTATCAGCACACTGAGAAAGCAACTGACCATGGAAACCAAAGTGAAGCAAGGGGCTGAGAACATCATCCAGACCTATGCTAGTAGCTCTGTCAAGGTGTGCTCTGGTCTATTTACATAAACCGACATTCAGCTCACTGTTAATGTTTGGAAACACAACTGTCCTCCAGAGAATGGGCTGCTCTAGAGGGAGGGGTAGAAAATGCTGTGAGACAATGAGAGATGTAGGGGGAGGAGCAGAGAGGGATGCGAGCCATGCAGCACTTGTCTGAGGGAGGGTAACTGTCGGAGTTTTAAACCGAAACCGTAACATCCTTGTAACGCTAGTTGTAAGCACAAGGGCAATTCCAGACACAAATGGAGGAGTACCCCATTAATGGCTGCTGGACCCAATGCTTAATGTATGTCAAATGCTTTGCTTATTATTTAGACTGAAAGGCCACCTAAATGTTATTCATTAAAACCTTGGATAAGGTGGTAAATTACTGCTATTGAGGTGGTACATATTGTCTGCTGTGCATACTGTTTTAGATGGTCTGATGTTATCCCTGTTACCTATTTCCAGGACCGCAAGATGCTGTTCACAGCCCAGCAGATGTTACAGGACAGTCGCACGAAGATTGAGTTGCTCCGCATGCAGATTGTCAAGGTCACCCAAGTCAGAGGAGGAGAGCGTGAAGCCACAGAAGGTACGTTTTAGGAACTGATAGCATTGGCACAATAATTTTAAAACAATATCAGACATTTGTTGAACCCTTTGACCCTGTTGCTTCCCTACCTCAATATAAGTACACACGCTTGATCCTTTGTGGTGGACATGAATAAGTGGAACAGTAAAAACCTTTTTTTATTTTTTTCACCTTCAACTTCCATTTTTTTCTAACTCGTGCCTACAAAGCTAATCTACTCTACTGGTATTCTTTAGTTAATTTGGTACAAACAATGACATTTATGTAGTATTTACAGTAATTTAATGTATTTTCATACTTATTTATGGTAATTTCCTTGAAACAGTTTTTCTCTAATTCCGACACAAAACTGTTTTTGAAACCTTGCACACAAAAAAAAAACTGCAAAAATCCTTCTTTTGTAAAATAGGTTTCTCAAAACCCAAGATGTGAATGGGCCTTTACAGCCTTTACAGCCGGCTAAACCTTCTGTGGCCTGTATCACCACACAGAGAAAATCCAGTTAAATATGCGCCGTCTTTATCTCAGGCCGCTCCATGGACATGATCAGCCCTCTGGAGCTGCGAGTAGCAGAACTGCGGCACCACTTGAAGATTGAGGCAGCTGTCGCAGAAGGGGCCAAGAACGTTGTGAATCAGCTGAGCAGACGCAAGATACAGGACCGCAGGGTCCTCTCAGAGGTGAGCATCCTTAGGTCAGTGGGGTCGGCGCCCCCTAGGAAGGTTATGGGGTGATATGAAATGTTTATTATTTTTAGTCAAATGTAATAATGCAAGTATAGTTTTCAGTAGTGTTTATAGCAGAGTTGAGTGACTGTTGCTTATTTTTCTGTAAGGTCTGTTTTATGTGTGTGAGTGTCTTTTAGGCCCAGGCAAGAATGCAGGAGTCTTCTCAGAAAGTGGATCTGCTGCGTCTCTCTCTGGAGAGGCGTTTGGCCGAGCTCCCTCAGGATTATCCCAAACGGGCTACCATCAAGGAGGAACTGGTGCTCGGATCCTCTCCTTCGTACGCTGGCTCCAGGGAGCATTCCAGCTCCTCTTCCAACACGTATTCTTCCTTCTTCAAACCAGCAAGCCTCACAGGTTGCGACTTTCATTTGATCAGCGTTCGTTATCATGTTAATGCCCTTGAAGTTAATATGTAGCTGATAAATAATCCAAGGGCTTTCTACAGGTCGGTTGGAGGTGTGTTTAATGGGTTGTCAGGACCTGTTAGACTGCGTCCCAGGTCGCAGCCGCATGACTTATCCCTCCAGTAACACCGGTAGCCCATCAGACGGAAAGTCCCTGAAGATGAGAGCCGGCCTGTCTGGACGCAGCACCAATGGCAAAACTGCCAAGGCCGACGAACTCTCCAGTAAGGAGATAGTCTTTGCTTAATGCAAATCTATGCAAATTTATATCCAGGCCACTTTAAATCTCTCACGCTTTGCAAGAATTGTATTGTTTGGTTACAAGGGGAAATAATGAAAGCAGTTTCTTAAATGTTTTTTTTGCCCTAATCAAAGTACATTAATTTAGTTTACTAAATTGCTGTAGTGTTTCCACACTTACAGTTAAATAATAATGTCACTTTTCATTCTGCTTGCTACTGTGTGTGTGTGTGTGTGTGTGTGTGTGTGTGTGTGTGTGTGTGTGTGTATGTCAGCTGAGATCAGCGCTGTGCTGAAGGTGGACAGCAGGATAGTGGGACACACAAACTGGAAACAGCTTGGCAAAGACGCCTGGGGACAGAGCTTCAGCATTGAACTGGAACGGGTCTGTATTTTTTAACCCCAAACGACTGGGCACCTGGAATATTGCTTACAGGCCATCTCTGTATTCCCATCTTCCTATATTTACTGTCAGTGTTTGCACTGTTTGCACGTGAGCCAAAACCAGAACAGTTGGTGTCTTTTTAGAGAGGCGACCATACAGACGGATGTTTAGTTTATAGAAATAAATGCAAATGAGTCCATCAGACCTGACATAAACAATCCAGGTTCCCACAATGTTCAACATAACCCTTGGAAAAATAAAAATAACATGAGTGTGGTGCGTCCTCACCCAGTGCATGTGGAAATTTGGATATTTCAAAATTAGCTTGATGGTAACTTCCACCTGGAACTAGTATGTTGAACAGCTGAACAAAAATAACGTTTAATAATGTTTAATAGTCTTCCTACAAATTAAAAACTACTGGAGCATTGCAGTAAATCTTTCAAGAAAATTGAATATATTGAATATATTGTATATTATCTTTTTACTATCCACTTCCTATGTTTCACCTTTCACCATGGTCTATAGTGAACAAGGCACAGGTGTCTCACTTCAACTACTGTGGTTCAATAATATCACGGCAGTTATTTTCAAAAACAAAAGAGGAACCTGAATTTAATTTGTGAGCTTGGTCTGCTTTCTACGTTGGGCGCTAAAGGGCACTTTAAATCAAATAAATGATTTTAATTATAGTGTTGACATTTAATTCCCTCACCTATCAAACATAGTTTCAGGTTTACAGAATGGTCATGGTACGTAATGGGTGATGTACAGTAAATGAGTCAGCATATTGTCTATATGATTTTATGTCTTCCTGATCTAGTCCAGAGAGCTGGAGATTGCTGTGTATTGGAGAGACTGGCGGTCTTTGTGTGGGGTCAAGTTTCTGCGGCTTGAGGACTTCCTGGACAACAAGCGACACGGCATGTGCCTCCCCATGGAGCCTCAGGGCCTGCTCTTCATCGAGGTCCGTCCTCCGGCCTACTGGCAGATAATGCAGTCCAGTTACTTAACATTAGCGGGCTGCTGGGGTTGGAATCAAATGTCTCTTATTTGCCATACCAAAGAATAAGATTGGACATTCATTGGACTGTTGTTTATTTTATGTTGTATATTCTGTATATCATTGTGCTGTAGGGCCATCTTGAAAAGGAAATGATGAATCTCAAAGGGGGTTATCCTAATAAATGAATGAGGATTATTTTACTATAGTTTCCATAAACTATTAGCATCCAATTTGTAGTTTCTAAATTATTTGAATACTTGTAGCATTCTTTAATTTTTATGATAAATATGGCTTTGTTTGTTTAAAATAAAAATGATTAATGCTTAAAATAACACAGTTCAGAAATGAATAAATGCATTAGTAATGTTCTGACATTGACATTGAAAGTGCAGTACCATGTTTATGTCTGAGGTATAGTCACAATATTACATAACAGCAGTATTCCATAGTGACCCTCCACTGTCTTCCAGGTGACGTTTATCAACCCTGTCATCGAGCGACGGCCAAAGCTACAACGACAAAGGAGAATATTTCCAAAAGAAAAAGGTAGTATTCATTGATGCTCAATTAAAGTAGTTATTCACCCAAAAATCCCCCTTTCCTCTAAAGACAATGGTTTTGTCTTTGTTTTATTATACTAGTGAAGATAACCACTAATGTTGAAATAAGTTGCCAGACATTGTGCTAGTAGTCAAGTCACTTATTTTCAGCCTGAGCAACATACTTTTTTTTTTTTACTGGGGTGAAAAGCACGTGAAATTATGATGTTGTGTAATATTACCTTTTTTATTTCCAAATGTTGGAGATGGCTCTGCGTTACGCACCCGTAACCCGTAACATACAGTATATACTTATAGGCATAGAGAGTCTTGCTCCCTTGCTCCCTTGTTGTTTCTTTTGTTGTTGATGTTCGTTGAGCTTTAAGTGCAAAGGACTCCTCTGTTTAAGGGGGGGCCGCGCTGGTACCAGCTGTAGCTGAAGCAGAGCTAAACCCTATTGTGTCCACAGGGAAAGATTTCCTGCGAGCGGCCCAGATGAACATGAACTTTGCCACCTGGGGTCGCCTGATGATGAGTGTCCTACCTCCCTGTCATGGGGCTCTGGAAGCCATGAGTCCCCCATTAACAGGCCTGAATGCCCCCTCTTTGCAGCCCCCCTGCAGCGCTTCACTAGGGTACTGTCACTGTCCGTCAAGTTTATTTGTCAAATACAAGGGGGGCAGGATAGTCTAGTGGTCTAGGTGTTGGACTTCCAGCCAGAAGGTCATGGGTTTGAGCCCCAGAGTCGGCCTACCTGTAATCCTTGAGTGCGACTCTGCAGACACAAGACAATCAACAAAATATATTAAATGAAATATAATATAAATTAGTGTGTGAATAAATTGGGGGCAGTGTATATACAGTGAATATACAGTCATGTGTCACAAGCTAGTATTCTGTGGTGTTCACGAGCATGCTAACGTTATATTCTATTCAAAACTCACAAATGTTTCAGAGAACATGCTGTGATGAAACTGAATTTCGGCGAGGACCCCCTGAAACCTTTACCTCACAACACACAGAAGACGGTGGACGACTCTTCATTGGTACGCAAAAAATTTTTCAACAAGAAATGATTTGTCAGGAGGATAAATATAGAGGTAATGCACTGAACTAATGGTGAGCTTATATTGTATTCATAGCAATGGTTTGTTATAAGATGATATTTTATTGACCAATCAGGGAAGGCCCTGATTGGTCAGAATTCTTTTGAAAACGGTCAAAAACCGACATCGATTTATATAGAGGCAGGGGTTATCAACCACAGCAGATATTCTCACAGAGCATTTCACTCACTGATAGCTGATGGATGTCTATGGCATTTCTAACAAATCACACTTAATTTATAGCTCTAAAATCCTACCTACAGCCCTTTTTTACTTCATTGTATATAAAAAAAAAGAAGCAGTTTTTGGGCAGCTTTTGTTGTTATAGAGTTTAGTGTTATTTAGAGGTCATGGTTAATTTGTGTTGTTTGTCCGCCACTCCCCAAAAAAATAGCCTGTAACGGGGAACACAACTGAAAACAGGAGCCAGTCGTTCAGGGGACAGTCTCTGTTTTCAACTCTCAAGTAAGTGTCTTTGAGCATGAGTTTCAAGTTCTCATAAACATTTTCACCCCCTTTTGATCTTCTTTAACGTGGCTTCACACTTCCTTCTGCTCTTCCTATACAGGCCCAAAGAAGCACTGCAGATGGAGGATTTTAACTGCATCTCAGTTCTAGGGAGAGGCCACTTTGGAAAGGTGTTCACCATAGTCATTAAATAAAGAAGGAGGATTTGTTTTCCGTGGTTGTACAATATTTTAAAATGTCTTTTATTCGTTATTAGCTTTTGTCAGCCAGCTTTGTCCCTCTGTTATGTGAAGCAGGTAAAACCAGATTGTCGGTGACTCAGATCTTTTAAAAGACTGCAGAGTAGATGAAAGTGTGAGTAAACAGATACATAGATTCACCCCATGTACTCTTATGTATTGCTTTCATGATGTTGCCAAGGTGCTGCTGGCAGAGTACAGGAAGTCGGGCAAAATGTACGCTATCAAAGCCTTGAAGAAAGGTGACATTGTGACACGTGACGAAGTAGACAGGTAAAAAAATGTATAGGATTATAGCAAGAAACAATGTACTGTATAGATTTCCAGTAAAATGGAAAACGTTCCATAAGAGAGGCCATGACTTACAAATGTTACATTGGCCTTCTGTCTGCGTCCCGTCCAGCCTGCTGTGCGAGAAGAGGATCTTTGAAACGATCAACGCGTCTCGACACCCGTTCCTGGTGAACCTGCACGGCTGTTTCCAAACCCCAGACCATGTGTGCTTTGTGATGGCCTATTCCCCCGGCGGGGACCTCATGACACACATTCACACAAGCATATTTTCTGAGAAGCAGGCGCGGTGAGGGCGTCTTATATTCTGACAAACAGTCTGTGGAAATGGAACACTAATTAACTGTGATCTATCACTTTCTGTGTTAAGGTTTTATTCGGCGTGTGTCCTCCTGGGGCTGGAGTTTCTCCACAGTAACAAGATTGTTTACCGGTGAGCTTTCTTAAAGCCTCAGTCGTTTTTTTGGTGTTTGAAACTGCTCTGTCATGCTGTGGCAGTATTTGTAACGCATCCTGTTGTCTGTCTCTCTGTCTGCCTCTCAGAGATCTGAAGCTAGACAACCTGCTTATGGATGCAGATGGTTTTGTCAGGATAGCAGACTTTGGTTTGTGTAAGGAAGGTAAATGGTCGCGGAGTGAAACGTTTTTTTTTTCCCTGGTTTTCCACTTAACAATATCAGTCACCACAAAAGGACTATTGCTAGACATTTGCTGTCACCATATCTTACATAAACAGTAAAAAATAGTTTCCTACATTTACATTTACAGCATTTAGCAGACGCTTTTATCCAAAGCGACTTACAATTAGTACATTTGTCAACAATTACATGGTGCCATTACATGGAGTTGGCCTTCTGGCTGGGAGCTGGGAGTCCAACACCTAGACCACTAGACCATCCTGCCCCCCATTTGTCACTGTATCCTGCATTTGTCACTGCAAGTGCACACTATCTGCTGTGGTAGAGCTGATCAAGGTCTTATGGGTAAACATTCAAATAGGTGAGAAAACTGGAACAGGTGGTCTTGTACTGTAGTAGAAGACATTTAATTAATAAATTACTAAAACGCCACCATAATACTTTTATTTAGTTATTATGATGTTTTGAAATGCATTGGACAAGGAAGGGAATGTTGCCACACATGACATAAACTCTCTTCCTAGCTAGCTAACCCGGAGAGCCATGTAGAAACAACACTTGACAGCAAATCATTATTCATTTAATAATGTAAACTGAGGACATGACATGTGTTGTCTGTACTGTCTGTAGGCATGGGGCACGGCGATCGCACCACCACTTTCTGCGGCACGCCCGAGTTCTTGGCCCCGGAAGTTCTGACAGAAAACAACTACACCCGCAGTGTGGACTGGTGGGGGCTGGGGGTCCTCATCTATGAGATGTTGGTGGGAGAGGTCAGTACAAACTCCTAACCAGTGTGTGCTCCAACCATGCACTACCACAGCTCTCCAGCAGGGGGAGGGAAATGATTACCAGTGGTTTACTTTCTGGTTTATCCACCTCTGTCTATACTGTCAAATGACAGGACCGGAAAGCTACATTGTGATAGGCTTATGACAACATCCCGCCCTCAGGTGCTCGCTCTTTTTCTCTTTATCAGAAAAATTTATTCCTAAACAGGTTGGACTTGGAGTACTGTTTATCAGGGAGACTAGATGCCCAGTGGATTAATTGTTGATTTATTGAACAATATACCGTCTGTCCTTTTAATATTGCCAACCTCAAGCCTAATATTATATAATAATTCTATAATAAGTAATAACCTTTATTTAATTTGATTCGTTAGGGCACACAAGGGGATAATGTTACCAAATTAATTAAGATTGTGGTTAATATACAATTACAGTAAAACAGTTGGACAGGATGGAATAGCACTTTTTTCCCGTTCTAAAAGAAAGGTTTCTGCTCTTGCTCCAAGTCACCCTTTCCTGGAGACGACGAAGAGGAGGTCTTCGACAGCATCGTCAATGATGAAGTGCGTTACCCTCGCTTCCTGTCTCCAGAATCTGTGTCCATAATTCAGAAGGTTGGTACTTTATCAACGTGAGTGGAAATGGCCAGTGGGAAGAATACAGTGTTTCCCCATCACTTTAAAAAGCGTATAAAAGTCACTGTACAAATATAGAGAATCATAGACTGTATATATAAGACGGACGTAGTGACTGTGAACAATTCACCCGTCACCCATTGGTTTCTGGAAAGGGGTTTTAAACTAGGAGTTTGGCTTTACGAGTGCTTCCATTAAGTTAATATTGGAGCCACTTCGCTGAAGGGGTCGTCGTGATCTCTCGCTATTCTCAACATGCCCATCTTAAGCCTTAATGTATTCATTATGGAGCAATACTTTGACCATCTCACCCTCATTCTATGAAGTGAAATTAGCCATTGAGACATTAGCTTCTAATTGGGAAAAATACAGTATACTGAAGTTGGCGATCTTTATCTGCCGTCTTAAGCACTTCCTCAGCTTGATTAGGATGTACTCTGTCTGATCTGATGTCTTTTTGTGTCAAACTGAACCCACTCTCCTGTTCCCTGGGACTTAGCTCTTGCAGAAGAACCCGGAGAGGAGACTTGGGTCAGGAGAGCAAGATGCTGGCGAGGTCAAGAGGCATCCTTTCTACCAGGTCATTGTCCAGCCTGCCACTATTTTTGCATTGCAAACTACATTGAATAATGCATTGTATAACATTCTCAGTAGAGCAGTTAAAAGGACATCATAGCCTATCTGTCTTGTTAATATTCTTAATAAGACATTAAGGCATTCAGTTTTCACACATATTTTCTATTTTCTCTATTTTTAAGATGCAGTAGTGTACTATGGATTTAAAGTAAAGCCATAGTATTTTTACTATTGGAAATTTACATCACATTTGCAGCTATAGAGCAGCGGCTTATAAATAAATATTTATTATATTTTCTTAATAGCATAAATGTGTGTGTGTGGGAGATTCATGTTATCTAATATAGGCTAAATAACCTCACTGGCTTAGACAGAAGTGCCTGTGCATAGTCAACTGCTAAGCGCTCCTTGTCTCAACAGGGGGTGGATTGGGAGGGTCTCCTGAGCAAAAAGGTGAAGCCACCGTTCCTCCCAGTAATCAGGACTAGAGTGGACGTGGGAAACTTCGACGAGGAGTTCACTCGCCTCAAGCCTGTCCTCACCCTTCCACGAACGCCATGTGTCCTCACCCCTGAGCAACAGGATGTATTCGCTGACTTTGACGTCTTCTGCCTCAGATAACCCAGTACGTTCTCCTGCAGTGCTGCATCAGTGTGGGAGACTTTATCAAAGCAGCTCTGCTCCTGTCCGTCCAACTAGACATTCTGAAACAGCCCCTTGCCAACAGCACATTATGATGACAATTGTAGCATTTTTCTATCGCTCTTTTGTACATGGACCATAGAACTATATAAAATAACGTGGACCTGACCTGGCCTGCAGGTAAATATGTACTATTTATGCTTTGTATAAGGTTTTTATTGAAACACAATATTCTTACTGACATTGCATTCAAACATATGAATTTTTATTTTTATAAAGAATTTAAGTCTGATGCTTTGTTGTACTGTAAAACCACAACTGCCATCTGTTGCAAATCTATTCAAACCGAATCAATTATGTTTAAAAAAAAAAAAAAAAAAGATTTGATCTCTATTTCTACTGTATATATGATGGAAAACTAGTTTCAGACTTCATGACGGGCAATGTAAATTAATAAATTGACATCATTACAATGATTATGATTGTCTGTCTATTTTCCACAAAACATCCATTTATTGATGAGATATTGCAATTTTTAAAGTCTAAAAGAACATTGCATGTTTTTATTGCATGTAACTAAGTACACATCGGAAAAAGTCAAAATCACATTTCATGCTGACAAGTCTAACTGGAGGCAATCTGCATTTATTTCAATGCTAGTTGGGTACAATAAGTTCAATACCACATTTATTGCTTCAAAATTTGTACCATTGCACAGGGGATAGCTACAATATAGGAGGAATACCAAACATGTATTGCACTCGCTTTGTTTTAAGTTAGTATATTAACTACTGTCATACAAAAATCTCAAGCAGTCTTCTGTTCCAAAATTGCTTTAAAACTACAAAATAGTTTGAAACGCTGCACACTGACGTAATCATAGTTGGTGGATTCATTTGACACGAATTACTCAAATTTAAGACTACCAATGCAACTATGTGCATGGTTTTATTGTAACCAACTTTTACATTAACAGCTTTTTATTTTTATAAAAGCTTTTTAGCTGGGTATGTCCGTTAAGACCTATTTCGTACATAATAAACCTCAACAATACCAGCAAACATCAAATTAGAAAAGAATGTACTTTCACACAGTTAAAAAAGATGACCTGAATATTACCAAACACAGATTTCAAACTTCAACACATGCTGGACTTCTTGAAAGTATAAACACATGTTAAAAGTAAACTTTATGATAGTCCATAGTTTGGTTTTACCAGATAACTTCCATGGTAGAAAAACACGGTAAATACTTTTCAAAGCATCTGATTAGGACACACAAATTAATGAAAGGATAGAGGACGATTGAGGTTAAGTAGAATAGGGGTGCATAAACAAGCTTGTATTAAAATCATAGTGAACTAGTAAAACCCATTTACTGTATATCATCCTTACCAAATGTGAACCTTCTGGATTACATTTGGTAGCTGTATTTAACAAAACCATATTTAGCTCAGCCATTATTGGGTTCCAATGTTTCTCAAAAACATCTGTAAACTAGCGGTTCTTCAAATTTCTCATTTGTTTCATTAAATACAACAGACCAAAGATACATATTTAAGGAAATACATGATGGATTTGTCCTATGATACTTTTAAGATTGTAAACAACTGGTCACACCATAAACCGCTCGGTTATTGTTACTTAGTTGGACAAACAATAAATTAATGTCCCTCAGGATATCATTAATCTGTATTATCAGGTTCATCAACACTTTTAAAAGCTTCCCATCAGTTATATATCCTTATCTACAGTTATCTGAACCGTAATCAATAGTTGAAACAGTGTGTCAGACAAGTGTTTGGTCAATCACTATGTTAATCACTATTTCACCAATGGTCAACAGGTATCTAGGCGTACACCGATGAGCCAAAATATTATTACCACTTACAGATTAAGCAAACAACGCTGATTATCTCCTTCCTAAAAATGGCGCATTTCAAGGTCTGGGATATATTAGACGGTAAACAAACAGTCAGTTCTCATACTCAACGTGTTGGATGCGGGAGAAATGGAGAGGCGTAGAGACCTGAGGGACTTTGACAAGGGCAAATTGGTCAAGGCCAGACGATGGAATCGGAGCATCTCCCAAACAGCAAGGCTTTCTGAGTGCTCCCGGTCAGCAGTGGGGAGTACCTACAGACGGTGGTCTGAGAATGGACAAACCGGACGACAGGATGTTGGGTGCTCAAGGCTCATCGATGCGCGAGGGCAACAAACCGACAGAAGGGCTACAGTGGCACACATCGCAGAACATTTTAATAATGGTTAAGGGAGGAATGTGTCCCAACACTAAGTGCATCACACTTCTCATGCCCATGCTAACCCATTATGACCACCCAGGTGTACATAATGTTGTGGCTCATCGGTGCATGTAGCTTGTGTGGCTAAACTTGGTCGCTACCCTCCCTGAAATACACCTGCTCCCACACGACTGTGCCCCACACGCAGAAGAAACTCCACAGGTTGTTGAAGGTGCCGCGGTCGAAGGGGTTCTCATCCGCGCCGCAGTGCTTGAGGTAGGAGATGCGGTGGCGTGACATGAACTCCCAGGTGGTGGTGTTGAGCGAGACCAGGTAAAGGTGAGAGCCCAGAAGCAGAAACACCGTCAGGGAGAGCAAAGCCGCCAACACGGCCACAGCCAACAGCATGCCGTTGGCGCGGAGCCACAGCTGCCAGGTCGGAGCATAGCTAAATCCCGTCCTGCAGAAACATAACCAGAAGCAATGTTAAATGCTGTAGTGGCTAATAGCTAACTGAAGGAAAACCAACCGCAGGGTTTCATACCCACATCGTAATAAATACATGGAGCCAAAATAAAAACATGGATTTAATGGATTAAACTCAAGCAGTTCTTTCATGATTCTTGCTCTAAAGTACACTCTTCAGTTTGTATTGAATTACCCTTTGTCACGGTGCGAGGGGGACGAGTGCAGGTGCAGAAAAACAACGGACAGCAACGTGGCAAGCAACGCGCACTGCGTATCTTTTTAATCGTACAACAAGCTCAAAACAGGTATTCCAACAAACAGCAGAGTGGAAACGTGCATACACAAACAATCTCCGACAACTCCTCATCAACAGCTCTCCGGCTTTATAGGCTGGGAGAGCGCGGTGATGAGGAGATGCGGGACAGGTGCGCGTAATTGGAGGTGCATTGGGCGAGTGGCCGGCCAGTGGTTCAGTACACCGGCGAGCTAGAGCGGAGGGGTGGGGACGCTCCCGTTGTTACACCCTTGTGGGTACAAAAACTTTTGGGCTTGAAACGGAAAACACATGCCCCTCCAATACCTGAGTAATGAGTGGCTCACATTCCTCTCTACTCCTCCCCCTACACCAGTAATAGTCTTAGATCTTCTATACCCCTCCCCCTACAGCTATATTTGTAATAACATACTCACACTTAGACCAAATAAATAAGCAGACATTGTGTGTGACATGACTAAATAAACTGGAAGATCTAGTCTAGTAGTGCTGCACTTACCAGGCCATGTGGAGGCTCCACAGCAGAACCAGTAGCTGGACAGCCAAGTAGAGAACAAACCAGCGGTGGTTCCTCTCGCCCACACAGTTCTCGATCCAGGGGCAGTGATGGTCATAACGTCGAACACAGTGCTGACATGTCTGGCAGTGCTTGGATCTCATTGGCTGCTGCTCAGGAAATACATTACAGTACAGTACATGTACAGCATTAAAAACATATATAAAAGAAAATAAATCTTTTTATAACTTATGCAACGCCCTTTTATATTTTACAGTTTGGGTCCAAACTCCAACGTGACCAGTAACCACTTACATATTGTAGGCGTCACCAGAGTTTACACTATTTAGTTCTAACTGTGCCGTTTTCTTTTAACTGATGGTGCTAGTATGAGGTGTATACCAGTGAAGCTGGTTACTAGGCATACCCATTTGTTAATATTTACTATTGAGGTACAGCATCTGCTATGTTCTGACATTTAAGTGGTGAGCTGCCACCTGAGAAGCCTGCTTGAATCTACAGGTCATGGGGGGGGGGCCAAGAAATAGTTATTCAGCATGAAAACACGCGAGAAAGTAGTCTAATGTATCCCCCAAAAGCACAATACTGGTTCTTCTGCTTATACAAAATGTGTTCAACACAACTGTAGGTTTTACAATACAAGACACAGCATAATCTTACACACCATCACTTTAAAAGAGACATTTCGTGCAATTTTGAACTCCCATCTCTCCCACAACTAACCTGAAGTAGACAATGGCCACAGCGGCGCTGGCGGAGTGATTTGGTGGTGGGTGGAATCATGTCCTGCTGCTCATCAGTGACCCCCAGGGTGAACTGTTAGAACAGTGAAGTCAACAAACAAACCTAAAGTCTCCTAGTGAAAGACCCTGTGTCTTGTTAATTCAAGCTTGAACATGGTTTTACAGTAGGTATAAAGCAGTACATGAATAGTAAACTCGTTAACACACCAAGCCAATGACTTTGCCGTCATTACAGGAAAAATGACTATAATGACACAAAAGGTGTTTACAGTTAGTGTGGCTGATGAGACTTTTCAGGACTGTCTGGGCGGTTATAGATCCTGATTGATTGACATCTCCCAGATTCTCCTATGTCAGTG
Source organism: Percopsis transmontana (assembly GCA_025447815.1). NCBI lineage: Eukaryota > Metazoa > Chordata > Actinopteri > Percopsiformes > Percopsidae > Percopsis > Percopsis transmontana. The sequence goes on along the minus strand of JAOEHI010038811.1, from coordinate 3,018 downwards.
TTGCAACCGGCAGGACAACTGACACATTCTTTATGGTTGGGTCTTTTCCGCATTGGCAGTTTTCTGACCTCAGCAAAAAGGACTGAACTAATTTAGAAAACTTCCTCTCAAACATTGTATAAAATAAGAGTCAGAAATGGCCTCAGGTGTGACATGATTTCTGGATCATAACCACTTGTTCTTTACTTTGGCTATCTCTGGAGTGGTGGGATAGTCTATCAAGTTTGGGCATATTTATTAAAAAAACGACTAAATGTTATTTACAGCAACTGACAAGATAATTTAGTGGTACTTTTGGTTTGGACTGAAATAAAAATCACCTGTAAATCGCCATCATCCGACAAGATGAATCCAGGGTCCATAAGGGAAACCGCAAAATAAAGCAACACCGACACCAACACCAGCAAGACGAACAGAACAGGCTGCACAAGGTTGCCTGTCTCCTCTTGCTTCCTCAAGTCTTCATCCGAAAATTAATAAAAAAAAACACTGAATCAGTCTTTTTCAAACATTTTGATCCACGACTCACAAATTATTTATAGGCACAATGCACATTTTATTATGTAGCCTACCTACATTACAAAATAAAATTATCAGCTCTGCGTGTGCAAATACAAGGCCAAATACGTCTTATTGATTAGTATACTAATTGTAGCAATAATAACTATTATATGAATTATTGTATGATATACTATCCATTACATTACAATTTACGAGATATTCTATAAGATTTTAATTAACGTTACACAGCCTACATCATACTGTAATACCCGCTTACCTGTGTCATGTAGGAAGAGTATTAAGGTTATCACCCATGTCAGAATTAAATGAGCTGTTCGTACAAGAAACCCAGACCCGAATACATTTTTGAACATGGTCCTCGCATTTTACACGATCTGTTACAGCCTTCAGATGGTTGGAACTCTACATGAGGACTGTCGGAGCGACAATAATTAAAGTCTAGATGGTGCATGCAACACCTCTGCAAAAGTTGCTGGATGCCAGTATTTCATTACCATTATCACGTCTATGGAAATGTAGATGGTAGCTCTATCATACTATTAATACTATACATAATATAGTGCAAAGGCTTTTGTTAGCTTTCAGCATGTAGAACGTCATTCCTTTGCTCCGCGATCGCTTGCGAAAACCTTTGGCGACTGGGCGCGAACATTATCGTTGCTGATTATTTAAAACAAAATGTTTATGCCCCGTACACCAGACATAAATCTGGCATAACCCCAATTAACAAACCAGAATTACTAGCGATTACGAGCCACATTACAATCCCTCGAACTAATGTGTTTATGGTTGTCTTCTCTCGTGGACTCCACTGTGATTGGCCAGTCGGTGTCACGTGAAAACAGGACATTTGATCATGTGATCATGTAGCATATATAGGAATGCATATCTCACGTGCAATAAATTGACAATATTGGTTTGCCAAATTAAGCATTATTAATCTCATAATTACATGTATTCATAAGAATAACATTTATACTTTCAACAGATATATAATATGCACCAGCACGGCTCATTGTTCCCATGTAATAAATGTATATAAAGACATGAATCATTATGGACCAAGAAAAACATTCAGGAGCAAAGGAAATAGAAAAGCATAAAGAACGTCTACAATAGAATGTAGCTAACTGAGGTGCATAAAAATCGTAGTTTGAATGAATTACAGCAAAACATATCTATACGTGCTGTAGCCTACATGTCTTGCTCTAAGATGAAACATGTCAGCCACCATTAGGTTCATCATGCTGATGTTCTGTTGAAAATTAGAATTTTACAGAGCCTGTAGTTCCTTTGCCCTTTTTTCATCCAGAAGGAATGGAATTGTGAAAGTGTGACCTCTCAACAGCTGCTCCAAACCCTTATGGAGAAAGTGAGACAGTCAGAAAGGCAGGTAGTGTTAATCACGACCCATTCTGTCAGGTTATATGTATGCACGTATACACTACACAGTGAAATACCCAGCCAAAAGTGAGTTTGTAAATACATACAAAAGTAAGTAATTTTACTAGAAGTTACTAAGAGGGGGGGGGGGGGGGAAGCATTGATATTGTTCTTCTCTACTAATTAAAAAAAGGTATCAATATCATTATGGCAAGTAATAATAATTTACAGGCAATTTAAATGTACATATTGTGATATTTCTCTAGATTTCACACACTGTGAAACTCTTTACGTTTGTACAATTAATTAATTAATTTGATAGAAAAGAGACACTGGCAAGTTTATCTGATAAAACTAATCTATTGAAAGAACTTAAAATTATGTATGTCCTCACCTCTCCAAAGTAAGAGACAAGTGGCGAGATCTCACATAGCGGCGGAGGACCATCATCCATTGTCCCACTAACAAAGAACCATACCAAACATTAAGTCTCGCATGAAACTCTGCTGTTCTCGGATTGTCCTGCTTTTTCTGTTGCATGCAGTTCCAAATCTTTGAGAATCATTTATCCAATTCCTTCCAGAAGCTACAGTTATTCCTAGTGTCATTGTATAGCAAGGTGTGATGGGTGATAATGTTTCCTCTAACCTAGCAGGAAGGTTATTTCCCTGTTCATCCAGAAGAGTTGCACCAGCACCCAGTGCCCAGCGGTGGTGCTGAGACATTAGAGAGTGTCTAGCTGTTGTCGGGGTGTCTACGGCTGCACTGTCCGCATTCTTTAGCGGAGAAAACTCCTCCTCTCTCAAAACCTCAAAGGCCACAAAGTTCCTTCCAGTGATAAATAACAAATATTACTCCATATACACATATATATATACATATACACACACATATACACACACACACACACACACACACACACGTAGAGTGGCGTCTCAGCGACCTCTTAGGGAGTTCAGTAGCAAGGCGTGGTGGGAGCAGTCGTTTGAACCGGCAGATCTTAAAGATCACACACACACACACACACACACACACACACAGACACACACACGCACAGACACACATTTATGCTAAAATAATAGAATAATAGAGAGAGAGATTAAATGGTGAAAA
>JAOEHI010038800.1:0-22430 GCA_025447815.1 Percopsis transmontana | reverse complement strand
AAGTTTCACTTTTTGAATGGAATTACTGAAATAACTCAACTTTTTGATGATATTCTAATTATATGACCAGCACCTGTGTGATATTTATAAAAAGGTATTTTTTCCAGGTAATTCTCAAGCTATAATGACCAAAACTAGTTTAAAATGCAGGATTGTGATCCTCGGTGTGGTGAGATGGAGAGAGTTACCCCGCCGAGACAAATTGCTGCATCTGTGCCAATTAACCTCCGTCTATATCCAGATGAGCCTCTAGATGCAACTCAACAGTGGAGGTTGTCATGCGAGCACCCGTGGATAAACACTGCCTGAAACGTTTATGTTTATATATATAGTTTTGTAAATGTCTCATGTATCACTGGATCCACCTGTTCCACTGAAAAGGAAGATCACAGGTCATAGAACATAGGGGGCCTGGAATTTAAAGAGATAGTGGGCGATTATATACATTTTCCAGTTACGCTATAGCAAGAGGGATTGTGTTATCATGGATAATGTCATGCCTTTTATACAGTTTTACAAAGTGAATAAAAGATAAACAGTGTATACGATGTACTGTGTAAACTTTATTCCACCACAGGAAGTAAAAATTGTTACAGTCTAAGTAATAACATGGAAAATACGTTTTTAGTCTAGCATTTAGGACAGCAACAATTGCTACCAGTCCTTGTTACCGAAATAGAATATGACTACTGAACAATGTTGTAAAATAAATTACAAAAAATCAATACAAACCCAAATTGTAAAAAGTTGGGAAAGTATGGACAATTCAACAAAAAAGAGATTTGTAAATTCTATTCTCCCTGTACTATATTGGAAACACTACACCCACACATTATTACATTTTTTATACCTTGTGAATTTTATTGTTTTTTGAAAAAATAAACCTGATGATAACTGCAACACGTGCCAAAAAAGTTGGGACAGTTCAGGGTTTACCACTGTGTAACATCACTGTTTCCTTTATTTCCTTTATTGTTAAGTGTTTGTTAAGTTGTATTGAATTAGAATGAATAAATTATCAGTAGGAGTGGTGGGGGCTGTCCTAAAGTATGGCCAATCAAGTCGAATTTCCCCTAGTTCTTTAAGTGCACAACTTGCTCCAAAATGTGTGTATATTTTTCAGCATTAATGGTGCAGATTTTAATTTACAATTAGGTAATTTAGCAGACGCTTTTATCCAAAGCGACTTAATACATGTGGCAAACAGGGGTCTTGCTCAAGGATGCTTACAGGTAGGCCAACTCTGGGGCTCGATCCTGTTGAGAGTCAGTCACGGTCCGCCACACACACACACCATAATCATATAGCCACGTCCTGAAGATTCTGGGCTCAGCCCCGGATGTATAACAGTGCATCTGACACCCCTGAATCCAACTACATATTTTACACCACTGACAATGGAAAAAGTCACTTCTCTTGGTATCTATGGCTAGCTTCTAGCTAATGCTATCATTATCAAACAACAGTTTTCATTTGCATTGCTAAAGTTGGAATACCTTACCTGTCCAGAAGAAAACAGACAACTTCGGTGTCGCTTTGAAAACATTTATCCCTCATTAGAGCCTTCCATCAGGGAAAAGCCACAACAATGTTTACCCGTGATTTCTGCCTGCGTCTCTCCCGTATTCGTCTGGCTTCATTATGCTTTCGCTTTTTCGAAGCAGATTCACCCTTCGTCAGCTCTTGTGCTAAATAATGTGGTCCTCCATTTGTCCAAAATTCCACTTCTAATAAAGGAGAGGACTTCTACTACTACCTAGTAGCATAGACTGTATAAATAGTAGTACAACTAGAGTACAACTTCTTCTTCTGCTGCTGCTGCTGCTTCTTTTTCAAGGTAGTGAAGAAACGCGCTCTGTAGAACTGTTTGTCCGCTTTGGGCTACTGTAGAAACATGGCGACGCAACATGGCGATGTCCATGGAGTGGGTGCCCGCAGTTATAGAGATAGAAATGGCTCATTCAATGACAAGGTAATGACAATATGGTTTATTATATAAGCACTTTATACACCACTGACAACATAGTTGGATATTATATTGCATTTCTGTCACTAGATCCTCAGAAATATTACACACTGGACCTTTAAGATACAGTAAAAGCAGAATTAGCATTTTGCCTCCGATAAACCATTCATTCACACACCACTGGTTAAATGTGAATCGGTAACATGACTTGGACAAATCACATGCACGCACAAACATGCCTCAAACAGTGAGTTGCAGGAAACCATATTTCCGTAGCTCACCCCCTTCCCTGGCCAATGAATACACAGTACTCAGTGGATTATCCGTTGCAGAAATAAAGTGCACAAAGAGGAATGGGGGATTTATTCCCTGTGCTTATAATTATATTGACAAGTTTAATATGGGGAAATAATGATGTTGGTGACAGATATGGGAGATCCCCATCTAATTATGTGATTCTGTAAGGACCTCGTTTTAATCCTATCGACCAATAAAGGTCATTATGTCTGAATGCCTGTAATGAAAAAAGCAAAATTTTTATTGATACTCATGGCTTCTGAATGTGCTCCAGTAGGCCACTGGTAGTACAGTGCTTTATAATCTCTCACACTATACTCTGTTATGGGGGATCTTTGAGTCATTCAATAGCAGATCACCTCTATCTCTGACTCTCTCCCACTCTCCCTGACACTGACTCAATGCTCTGCTTGTATTACACGTTAGCCACTGACACGGCTAAAACAATCTGCTCGTACACTCACATACTGAGTGATTCACCACCACTGGCTATATGCTACGCCAAATTACCTCTTCTTTCTCTGAGTGAAAACTAATACGCAGCTCCTCGACATTACCTCGTACCCCCGAGTCAAGCGACTCACATTATCAGATTTCCAATAAAAAATAAATAATGAATGGTGTTCTACATATAAATGAGTCTGCGTTACAAGTTGTGGACAGGTTTGTTCAGATTCATTATTATGGGTATTTGATTCAGCCCGGCCGTCACAGAGATAAAGCGTTTTCATCACTTTAAGCCCTGCATGGTGATGGATGTTCCTATAATGTTTCAACACTCATCCCTGTGTGAGACCAATCAATGGGATTCATTACCACTGTACTCTACTGAAGCCAGCGGAGATTCTCAAAAGCTTTGGAAAATGTATCAATTATTCATTTAAATCTATGTTTTGTTGTCATTTTTCTACAGCAAACTCTTCATTGTAAAACTGCATGAATGGTCTAAAATATTTTAGAAAATGTAAACGCTGAACGACTATATATCATATCTATAACTATATCAATAGATATTTTAATCATAAAACCTCCTCATTCTGGAAGGGTATTTTCATATGTAATATACAGTATACAGTATATGTGTGTGTGTATAATGCCTGAGAAGAATTCTTTGATCACACAGTTCAATCCGATACCAATTCCATGAGACTGATCACAATCCTATATTGATACATTGCTACATCTTAACAATGAGAATTGTTAGAAACCTTTCAGTGAATTATGAGAAATGAGAAGTTCTCATACGCGATTAAAATATGTTAGGGAACTAATTCAACCAAAAACAGAAATCAGGTTAACTCAATATTTCAATTCCTCTTAATTAGAAATGTAAACACAATCCATACACAAGTGTACGTAAGTATGTATTATATGTATGTACGTACATACAAGTACCAATATTATGATTTTCCAAATCTATTTAGAATCTGGAAATTGATTCATATCAGCATATGATTTCAATTTTTAATTTTTTTTTACTTAGGCTTTACAAAGAAACATTATATAAACATAAGATACACATTTTAATAGAGAGCAAGCAACAAGCTTTTACAGAAGAAAGATACTAGTTGTCACATTATCTTATCCGTGATTCTCATCTTATGTACCCCCACCCCACACCCACCCACACACACAAGGAGGGACATTGTTTTCTTCTATCCATTACTCCGGAGGCAGATGCAGCCTAAAAGGCCACCAGGCCCTGGTTGGCCCCTCTCTGCATCCATCTAACCACAAGTGACGTCTGCCCTCCATCTTCATTCCCCCTTGCTGGCCTGCTTAGCAAGCCTCATGCGCCAAACTTTTTAGTTGAGAACCGCAAAGAATTCTTCAGGTTAAAGATAAGAGTGAAAACCCCTTTTCTCTTTTTTATATTATATATATGTATATTTCACAATCACTATTATTTTTTCATATCGGAGGTAAGGCGTTTGATAGGTGGCAGGCCTTCCAGCCTTAAATATTCATATAAAAATAACTAATTTTCTCCTGACCAGAAATCCCTGTTGCATTTGACAATAAGGTGAATATTGTTCTTCAGCACATCAGATTAACTTCACCAATCAGAGGGACACGCCTCGAATTGTGTCTAGTTATAACTCTTGTGATGTAAAACTAACAAATGATGCATGCTGTAATGCTCAACAATAACACTATTAGGTTTTTGAACAAAGATAAACTATTTATTTATAACAGTTTTCCCCTCACCGTTCCCACCATGCCACCATGAACCGTGCCAGGGCAAATGTTTTGTGTGCAAAGTGCCATCTGTATATGCATGCAGCAGATGGGCAGAAAGAAATGGAAATAACTGCAGCTCTTTGTTTGTTTGTTTGTTTTCCCATTCAAATAAATTCCAGATGGCAAATTTCCAGATAACTAAGGTGTAACTAGTCGAGAGTACAAGACACAAAGAATTAAAGTAGTTAATGTTATTTGGCTAGGATAGGTCCCCAGTAACGCGCACACACACACAATGCTGGGACTAACGGGGGCATGTGAACGTGTGCTTTGTCCAATTGTGTGCTTTCAATTTATATCCAAACACAATGGCAGGATTACTCCACCTGAATATAGTTCCGCCTTAAACAAGACATTTCTCTGTGATTGGAGTTTAGACAAAACACAGAATAGTCTAGTCTAGTGGTTAGGGTGATAGAGGTCATGGGTTCGATACCCAACATGCCCACCCCACTTTGAGCATCCTTGAGCAAGTCTAACCCCTATCTGCTCTGTAATACTTGTAATTGTACTGAAGTCACTTTGGATTAAAGAGTTGCTTTTATACATCATTAAGCAAAATGCTAAATGATGTAATCCTGCATTCTGCTCAGATATACAGATGTAGCAATCTAGAATGTTCGCAGTTTAAGTAGCGTCGCAGCACAAACTGCTGCACTCTCAGTCTACGCAACGCAATGTGGTCGAAGCAGTACATTTTATTGTCCGGCCCATTCACTACAATGCTTAACTCACCAGGTGCCACAAAGGAACCCAACAGATCACTAGTACTTGGAGTTATCGGATTATTTTATATCCACTTAAAACATTTCTCTTAAAATGTTCCATGTGTCTGAATGATTGGGATAATTTTAAGCAAAAATTTACAAAAGGGTGAACCACAAAGATTTTTAGAATACAATGGTAGCCTATGTCTGTTTTCATGCAGCTAGCGGTGCGTGCATAACAGCTGAAGTGCATTGCATTTCTCAGCTTAATGATACTTATACCTTGCTATGTTTGTATAGCATATATTTCTATAGGTGCAGGTTTGCGTAGGGACGTGTCCCTACCAATATTAAGGAACCATTAAATTGTTCCCACTGTAATGGGGGCATTTGTAATTTCTCCGACTGTATTGATTCGATTTAAATTGCTATTTTCCTGAGTAAATTGGTTCGGGGTGTAGTGGGACCAATTGTCATTTGTTTAATTGTATTCATTATGTTTATGTTGTAATTCTTATAAAGTTGTTTATTTTCTCCACCATGTATGGATACGCAACTATGGGGTTATCAAAAGATTTTACTGGATCCTATTTATTGTTAAATAAAACATTGTAAACTTTTAATTTATTCTCCTTGACACTGCCTCTGAATTATTTAACTTGGTGGGTTAATTACAGAGTATCTCTCCTTTCAAGTCATAGTTTTATCGAACCTGTTACATAAGTGAAATGCCATTTCCTTATAAATAAATAAACCTTTTCATGTTATTATATTTTACTGTTACTTTGAACATCCCAAGGATCTCGGACAAATAACGTCCGAGATCCCTGGGTAAAAACCCGACCGTGAGCATTCTAGGTTGCTGCGTCTGTATACATACATACTGTTTATAGGTGTGTTTATTACTTCGATTCTATTTTATACAATAAAATCGATTGTATGGAATAAAACCATGACGCAAATTTTGTCATCCGCACAGTCCAAATATCAAAACTTTCGTCCCGATCAATGGGAACGAAAGTAAAAATGCGCAACGGCCGTTTATAGTCTAATAATTCTAATAAAGTTGTTCCAAAATTGTAAGAAATAGCACCTGGTATTAATAGAACACACAGGAGTTGTTTATTACAATGAAAATTAGTCTCTGTCTGTAACGTTATATTTTAAAATTATGTTATTTGAAAAGTGCTACTATCGCTCTCCCCCTACAGGAGCGCAAGGTGGTTTTTCTCTTGCCTGGGCACGTTTGCTAATTTCCCGGCATGCCATGACATCGCTTGGAACTAAATGGGCGTGGGGGCACAGTAGAGGGCATGTCAGTGCTAGTTTGGTGTCAAATAAAACCAAATATTGTGCTAGCCTGGTCAGACCACATTTTAGCGCAGAAGCAGGCGTGTGGTAGTTTCCGTCCTTTAGGCGAATGTGCATTAAGCACATACCTATCCAAAATCACACATACCACCTTTGTATATGTTATGTGATCTATTTTGTCAATAATTTAACTAATGACTACTGTCCTTTACCTTTTTAATCACAAAACCGAATATATGCACATTTATCACAGTGGTTTAGTAGATGTGCTATATTTTTGCACTTGTGTGCACATCCCGAACAAGGACATCATATTTGACCGTTTCCTTCCGGTAGAAGCTTATCTGCCGGTCTGGACTTTCAATTGCGGGAGCTGATTTGATTGGCCATACTTGAAGACAGGCCCCACCACTCCTACTGATAATGTATTCACTCTCATCCAGCCCACTTACCGCCATCACAAAATAAGCAAAAAAGTTTTGGCCACACCTTAGATCGGCTTGCGCCATGGACTTGCGCCTTTGCTTGCGCCTTGACTATGAAACTAGAGCCCTAGATTTCTTGTGTCCGTCAATTTACCCATTGAGCTGTCTGTACTGTACCTCTAGTATACTTGATTTAGTATGTAATTACAACTCATAGTGAGAACATTTGTTTAAAAAAAGTTATAGATTTATATAATTTATTATCAATAATTTATTATTTAATTTAAAATCAGGTGAGTGAGTGAGAGTGAGAGAGAGCGTATGGGCCTATGTTGTAAGCCAACATTAAATCATTAATAATTTAGAAACCTACATTGATTATTCAAATTCAAACTCAAAACAGCTAGTCAAGTGGGAATTTAATGCCGGCTCTGTGGGAATTTATACATGGGGGGCCTCTAGTGTTCAATAATCGCTACTACATGTTGTGGTATGTTCTGTCGACAAGTTGACGCACCGCACTCCGTGCCGCGAATTATCTGCCACGGCACCGCCGACATTTTGTATCACTACATCTGTAGCTAAGGAGCAGCGATTGTGTACGGCCTGTCATCACGTTATGGAAACACTGCAGTAGTAGTCTCAGATTATAGGCTCCTTTAATTATGGATACACCCTGCACAAAATACTACAACTGTCCACAGTACTATTGTGGTATATACTACATGGACCTGCCCAACACAGTAGGGTTTAAATGAAATGGTGTTACTAGATATTATAGGCTAATACCTTAAGTGGTATACAAGTAAAGAATCTGACTTTGTCTTCATCTACTAGATATACACATCTGCTGGTACAGATAGATGTATTGGGCTAAATTGGGCTAATCTCAGCTCAAAGGCATGCCCGAAGCTCACCCAGACTAGACCCCTCAACAAAGAGTACACCTGTTCTGACTTATCAGTGTGCTCTTAAAACTCCATTAGATTTGTTGGATTAAAAAACAGACATCGAATGACGGTGGAGGATGAAGAAAGAAGGAAAGAAAGGGGACAAGGGTCAGCCATCTTTGGCAAATAATTGGTTTAATTTGGGCATTTTAAATACAAATTAGTCGTCACAGCCCTTTAAAATAGATAAGGAGGGTCTTTCGCCCCCGCCCCCAGTCTTCTGTGGTGTTTCACTTCTCTATTGTGTTTGGCCAACGGAGGTAGAACACATCATTAAATGCTGAAAAAAGAGGTGTCAGATCGCTGGCCCCACTGAGCTAATTATCAGCACTTTATACTCTGTGTGCGCCGCTGGTTTCCCGAGCAACCGTCAGGCAATATCACACATTCAAAGGTGAAGAGGAAGGCAAATTAAGAATACCCAGGATGCAGTGGATGCATTGGAAGTCACCTTTGCTGCAGCTTGCTTCCATTAGTACTGCAAAACTTTACAATTATTCCTTATTTATAGATCACCTGCTATGGCAGGGCTTGACTGTGAGTGGCTGTGTACTGTGTAAGTGTGTGTGTGCACAAGCATAGATTCACATACTGCTTAATGTGTGGTGTTTGGGTGTGTGTTCTGGGTGTCACTGGGGCTACACAGGTGTGAACAAACACTCGCACGCAAACACACCCAGAATATTGCACTGGGCTACAATGGGTTTGCTGTTTATTTGACCCACCCACTCATGGCTGGGTGCTTATAACAAGTACACAGGCTCTAATTAGGACCAGAGGGAGGCAAGAAAACAACATTAACAACAGAAAATAATAGATACACCACATTTTAAATGCAGCTGAAATCCACCCACAGTTAAATCAAGAAAAAAAAATATTAAGTTGTCCTTGTGTCTGCAAATGTTATCAATTTGACAATGTTTTGCTTTTGTGACTGCTTATTAGTTTTCAAGTGCAGTCTTAATGGACGATTACGAACTGGTAGAGCTCAGCACTAACAATAGACAGCTGATGGCGTCCTTAACAAAAAGCCATATAGCCAAGAGAAGCGTTGTTAATTAGACCAAGGGCACCGGTCTACAGCTGTTATTTCACTGGGTGGGACTTTTTTATTTATTTTGGTCAATCTGTTCCCTCCTGATGTGAGAGGGGATGGCACACACGCAGCAACATCTGCTGAGGTTTGTCACACCAGTTTCAACATCTGTCCCTGTTTTCACACAGAGCAGTCAATCACCTGAAGTACATCTGAAGCAGTGTGTGCCGCCACACAAAGAAACTAGTGTCTTGTGGGGCTTTTACACTGGCACTTTTGGCTGCGCCGAGTCAAACATGGCATGCTGATTTCCATTTACATTACCAGTTTAAAGGCGCCGAGCCGTGCCAAGCTGTGCCTGAGATGGACCTACTCAGGAGTCGGGCAAAAGCGTTCCAGCCCCACCTCCAAGCTGGCTACGTTGACGTTAGATGGAGTCCTATGATTGGACCTATGATTCTAAGCTTTCTACTGATACCATGCATGTAGCGTGTATGGAAGCATGATACTGATTCCAACACATTCCGACAGCGCGCATACTGTCCGGATGGATGAATAATATTATTGTCTTGTATTAATTAACAAAAAATTAAACATAGGAAAAAAATTAATCGTCTCTCAGACGGGAGCCGGCTCCTATATCGTTCAAATAACACGTTACTAAGATTTGGCTTGGAGACCAGAGGGTCACCAGTTCGAGTCCAGCTCGGACCATAAGATATGGAGTGTGGACTGGTAGCTGGAGAGGTGCCAGTTAACCTCCTGGGCTCTGCCAAAGGTGGCCTTGAGCAAGCCCCTGTACCCCCAACCGCTCGGGGCGCCGCACTGAGTGGCAGCCCCCTCACTCTAACATCTCTCCTTACATGTGTATGTGTGTGTAGTATATGTGTGTACGACATTAACAATAAGAGTGAAAAAAGAATTTCCCTCATGAGGGATTAATAAAGTATGCTTTCTTCTTCTTCTGCTTTATGGTTTTAAACCGTAACTGTCCACGAAAGGGCATGCAAGACTACAGGGTAGTACAGGTAGATATGTGTGTAAGCTATTTTGAGTGCTGTACGGGGAAGGGGTAGATCCACTCAAAACACAGATGTATATGCTAGTGGAGTTCCAAACCAAAACCTTTTTTTCTTCCTATCACTGATTTTCAACCACAAGGGCAATTCCAGACAAAATTCTTGAAGTGCACCTTTAAAACCCAGGCTGGCATTATGCAGTAACGCGCACCGCTGTGTGGCTTGTAGTCATAGCAGGCGCCGTGCGTTGTCCGTCAGGGAGACAGCGGTGACTGTGGCGGTTGTCTAAACTGACTCCGCCCACAGAGACTTCAGATGAGCAGAGCTGTCAGCCAACATCTGCTGGAAGTACCCAACAGGCAACAGCCAGCACTCTGGCGCTGAAGAGACATCCACGCAAAAAAAAGTGTCACATACCCATGCTCGGCACTCAGAAGCATATATCATTTCCCACTTTCATTTCCATACTTCTTGTTTTTTTGCATTTCCCTTTGCTTAACTGCGTGGGTTTCAAAGAGCTAGCGTGTGCTTCAGGAAATGTTACATAAAGCCTAACCTAACTCGCACACATAAAATTGGAGTTTTAGTTTTTGGAACAAACACTGTATGCAGCCGCTAGGTCTGCATGTACATTAACGACTCGTGGTTTGGGCACGCCATTTACTAAAAGAAAACAGATATTTAAATACCGTATATCACCCAACATATCAATCTAGAAGGAGGGCAAGTGTTCGGACACTAACAAAAGATACCGATTGGGACATTATCTTTTCCTACTGGCTGATCCCATCGACACACACACACACACACACACACACAAACATACGTGCATGCGTGCACACACATGGAGACACACTCACACACTAACAGATGACACAGAAACCTACAGACACAGTGGCTAGTGCTGGAACCCTCATAACCACAATTTATTCCACCGGTAATCCCTTCTGAGCCTATTCATATATCAGTTTCCATGGCGATTCGAGTGGCGCCAACAGTGTGGCGATAAGACGGGATAAGAGCAAGTGACCTGTCAAGATCACAGCCCTGGAGGTCACACACACACGCACACCCCCACCCCCAGAAGAAAAGACGCACACCCCCACCCCCAGAAGAAAAGAGGCAGATTGACCCCTGTTCTGTCCCTCACTGCCTCCCATGAACATGTAAACATGTCCCGACCCATGGCAACCTGATCCCCCTTCGTGGTTTTCTCATATTCTGACACTCCACGAAATATTGCAGGTTGTTAATTTTAACAGCAGCTATCTTTGTTGCAGCGTGTATGCCCCATGGGCAAGTTACACGGGAGGCAACACAATGTCCATCCAAGCTTATATGTGACTGCAATGTGGGATGAGGCAACAGTGGGCTGAAGTTGTTTATATCAGAGTACAAGGCAGGAGGTGTTCCACCATTAATAACAGCCTGCAAGACTGCCTTAAAAACTATAATTTTAAAAGTTTACATTTACAGTACATTCTGCTATAACTACATGCATACCCCCCCTTCACAACATCATAAGGTTAATAATGAGTGCATCATTAGTGTATGTAAACATAGTTATTGTTGATTACTGTTATGGTAGCAACCAGGAATACAGTGAGAAGAACAATGCCTGTATGTATACATTTACACTTACATTTTACATTTACAGCATTTGGCAGACGCTTTTATCCAAAGCGACTTACAATTAGTACATTTGTCAACAGTTGAACTGGTTAACCACCAGTTTTTGCAAGCAGTTAACATTCTCCTAGAATAAGGACAGCATCATGTAACAAGGTTACTTCACTTATGCATTTGTATACAATGTAGGTCTGTAGATGTTCAGATTTATAAATCGGGCCGATATTTAGAAACAAACACAGGTGGCAGGAAGCAGGATAGTGTAGTGGTTAGGGTGGTCGGCTCCCCGCCGAAAGGCTGTGGGTTCAATCCTCAAAAAGCCCAGTCTACCTGTGAGCAAGATGTATAACACCTACCAGCTACTTAATGCTTGTATTTGTACTCACTGTAATTCACTGTGGATGAAAGTATCTAATAAATGCTAATACCAAATTGTAATTATAAACACATTCCAGTGTAATCTATTAACACACTCCTATATAAAAATTCTTCAGTGTCCGAGGAAGGAGTTAGAAAGTTAACAGTACTGGTTTTATATTATACAGACATTCTAACTTTGAGCATCAATATGTTTTAAATACAAATCTATTGTTCATCTCACTGAAAAGAGTAAGATACGTGGCTTATTCTTATCAATCTGTCCTGTTAACAGCCTTGTAAAAGTGTTAAAAGGCAATGAATGCGAGCAAGAAATTAAAATTTCTTAGATTAAAAATTAATCTAAGAAATCAAAATTTCTTAGATTAAAAAAAAACTAAAATTAAATATCTCTGCATCTAAATGACCTACAGCCATCAAAGATTTACTATGAAATGTGGAATCAGCCAGGGCCATGTAAATTGTCATCTTGAAATTGAGATAGTGTCTAAAATGAAATACTCTACCTGCAATACCTCATGTCAGAATACCACAGGCAATGAGCGGCTATAAAAGCAAATTACACGATAATAACAAATCAACACCGCATGACCCTTTCCATGAGAGTAGCTACAAACACAAATTGAACAACGAATATGTTACAATTCAGAACTTCCTCACAGAAACCTCAATCATAACATGCCACGGCGGGCCAGAATAAAAAAAACACTGGTTTACCTGTGGCTACTATGCATACACAAGGCGGAGTCTTGTCGCAAAGCAACATTTGGAATCTTCAAACATAATCCCACGGGAACGGGTGGACTGACTGACTAAATAAATAATCTAGCAATGATTAAAAAAAATCTCCATGGGAAATTCAATATCTTGTTCAGGAGCGGGCCGCGCCAAAGAAACTTCAGGCAGTATTTCAGGATGACAGTCTTGGAGATCGCTATGTGGGCTAGTAGCATGCCTTGTAATGCTAATGCAATCTCGTCAACATTAATAAAACGGTTAAATAATAATTTAATATATTCATATCTGAGGTTTGCAGCGATACTTTCCTATATGTTCTGTAGACCAGTGATGGAAAAGTTCACTTTCTACATGAATTAGTTCAAAGTTCAGTTCACAAATTTAAAAATGAACTAGTTCAGTTCATACTTCAAAATTTTGAACTAAGTTCACAGTTCCATTGTTTGTTAAATAGTGAACTGCATTCACATTTCTTACTATCTATTTATCTACTGTGGCATTATGCGTTGCACAAAATTATGTATTTACGTTTTTTCATATTTTTTGGTTTGTGAAATTTGACATATCTGGAAAATGCTGAAAATCGTCCTGAAGTAGTATTTGAGTAGAAGGGAAAAATATGTATATTGCTGCAATTTGGCAACACAAACAGCAAATAATAAAGCAGATGCCTAAATATCCATTTTGGTAGTATTTCCAGATGAAACCACTTCAATGCAGGATGTACGTAGTGTTGCTTCTGAACTTGCAAGAATGAAGTATCCAGGAGGACATTAACGCTACACATCTATCAGAATGTCATTACACATCATGCTTCTATGGTTTCAAATGCTACAAAATTGTTGCACATCTTCGCATAATGCATCAGGTTGTTCCACACTGCTAGAAAAATGGGATTTATAAAAATGTATATAATGTGTATCCCTATTTATTGCCTTTCAACCGAGGATCATCTACAAACACAACGCACGCATACACGAGTAGGTAGATAAGCTTTTACAAACAGCAGAACAGATGAAAGCTTCACAGGATATGTCTCATACCTGTTTGTTGTTATACTTGGGCTGGTTGGTCTTGTAGCTGTAGTCTGAGTATTGGTCTGAGCCGGTGGAGTTGTCGTCCCCGCCTGTCCCCACGAAGGTGTTGGCGGCAGGGAGGTCCTGCACCGCCTGGTGTTTCTGAGAGGCTGAGGGAGACTGGGCCTGGAGCTGGATGGAGGGCAAGGGAGAGTTGGAGCGGTAGTGCCTGCCTATATCAGGGCTTCCGGGGGAATAGGTAAGGGGCAGGTGGATCCTGGGGCTGTCGTTGACGCCGTCAAGGTTAAACTTTAGGCTCTTCTGAAGACTGACTTCCTCCTCTTCTCCAAGAGGTTTCGGGGACTTTTGCAGTTTACCTTTTCTTCCACGTTTGCCTTTACTGTTCTTGGGCGTTTGTTTGGGCGCATACAGGTCCTTCGATTCCTTCTTGCCGGCCTGGTAGCCGCTCTTGGTCTCCCTGTGGATACGGTGTCGGATGAAGACCACCGCCAAGATCAACATTACCACACCAGCAACGCCTGCAAGACTGCCGTACATGATGTTGCTACGCTGGCCGGCAAGGGCACCGTCTGGACTGCCGGCAATGTCCCTGTCCAACGGTGTGGAGAGACTGGATCCAACCAGTAGCTCCACTGTGGTGGCGTTCGTAATGGTCTCATTGACAAATATGTGGACCAGTGCAGTGGTGTGGCGCGGAGGTTTGCCCCTGTCGCTGACCCGCACCACCAAGCGATGTAGTCCACCATGTTTCCTGGTCAGCTCCTTGGCCAGGGTGATCTCCCCATTGGTGGGGGACATGCGGAAGAGTTGATAGGGGTTCCCGCCAACAAAGGTGTAGGCCAGCTCTGCGTTGGGCCCACTGTCCAGATCTTCAGCCTCCACCACCTCCACGTGGCTGTCCGGGGATGCCTGGGGGGACAGGCGTTTGAAAGATGCATTGGAGGGCTTGGTGACCACGGGGTCGTTGTCGTTTTCATCCAGGACGTTGATGGTGACGCCGACGTAGGAGGACCTTGGTGGCTCCCCACCATCCACGGCTTTCAGGCGGAAGGTGTAACTGCTCTCCTTCTCTCTGTCGAAGGATATGCTGGACAAGATGGTGCCCGTTCCGTTCTGGACCACGAACTTACCCCCGTCAGGCTCCACGGAGAGGTGGACCTGGGCGTTCTCGCCCTTGTCGACATCCAGGACAGTCACCATGCCGACGGGGCTGAGCGGAGGCATGTTCTCCAGGACGGAGAAGCTATAGCCACTCAGCATGAATTTGGGGTCGTTGTCATTGCGGTCAAGGACTCTGATGACGACGGTGGCTGTCCCCTTGTGGCTCGGTGACCCCTTGTCCGCCGCCGTGACCCGGAACTCATAGCGCTCACGGTGCTCCCGGTCGAGTGGGCTCCGGGCCCTCACCTCGCCCGAACTCGGGTCGATCTCAAACAGGCCCTTGATCGACGAGTCCGCGCCAATGCTGTAGAAGAGCTCGGCATTCGTGCTGCTGTCGGCGTCCAAGGCAGTGACGTCCACCACACGCTCCCCTGGCTGGTTCTCCTCGGCGAAATCAACCTCGAACAGTGCCGGGGAGAACACCGGGGCATTGTCGTTCACGTCCGTCACCTGGACCCTCAGGGAGTTCGTACCAGAGAGCGCCGGGTTTCCGGAGTCCACCGCCACAATCTCGACCCGGTAATCCCGCACCCGCTCGTAGTCAAGGGGCGTGGTGCTCTGCAGGAAGTACTTCCTCTTGCTGTCGCTGGGAGAGTCGCTGGCCGGGCGCAGCTGGAAGGGCACATCACCTGCCACCACGCACGTGACCACAGAGTTCTCGCCCTCATCCCGGTCCGACACCTGCACCAGCGCCACAGCCGTGCCCACGGGCATGTCCTCTGAGATGTTGGCAACGCCCTCACTGTGCGTCACCAGGCCGATGCCGCGGATCTCCACGGCGGGCGCATTGTCATTCTGGTCCATCACCTCGATGGTCACAAAGGTCTTGGAGCTCTTAGGCTGGGGGCCTTTGTCCCTGGCCACCACGTAGAAGGACAGGCTGCTTACCTCCTCACGATCCAGCGCCCCCTTCACGTAGATGGTGCCGGTGGAGCGGTCAATGCGTAGGAGTTTGGGCACCGGATCCAACGCCTGGTGAAGGGTGTACTCAATTTCCCCATTGGGGCCCATGTCCGAATCATTTGCTTTCACCTGGAATCAGGAGGAATATTCACGGGGAAAGGTTTCAGTTAGGGGCAATAATTTAATTAGAATAAAATACTTTTAAATAGAAAATGCCCAATTGAAAAACATTTGTCACTAACAACATTCTTCATGGTTGGATTGTCATACTGTTCAATAATGAAGATTTTTAAATAAAACCCTTAACCATGGACACGTGAAGCATGTGTGAAGATTAAAGGTTTGTTTTATTATTTGTTAATTTTATTTTCATGATTTATTTGTTTATTCCTAGGAGATATGTCAGGGAATCACTGATGTAGATATTGAGTATATTATACTATAAACTGTATTTTCAGAACATTAACTAAATGAAATTCTGGAAAATACAATAAAACAGTATCAGCAACAAGAAATGCATTTAATTAACCTACTTAAAATTAATACTCACAATCTTACACATGCATTTGACAAATCACTTCTAAATGTCTTTATACAAGAAACACTAGAAATGCAAAGGCTATACAATCAAATGAGAAAATCAATAATCAATAATTGACTTTTTTCTTATTATTGTTAAGATTGTTAATTGAGACATAAATTTAACTCATATTTAAGAAAACTTCAGTTGGCCCAGTCCAAATAGCAATGTATAGATAATGTGGTTGCAGTACATTATATAAAATAACTCAATATTGTTCATAAAAAAAAGATTGAATGTATGGACACCTGTGTAAAGCTGCTTAAACTCAGAATACCTTCTTGTTTAAAATGTATTTCACATTTATTGTGTGTGTGTTTGTTGATGGTCTTGTGTCTGGAAAGTGAAGCGTGCACTATGATCAAGAATTTCATTACCTTTCAATGCTGCTGCTGTGAATTTGAAAAATAAAACTCAAAAGGCTGTTTAAAGAAGTCCCTCATGTTTTTTTAGAAGAGGGGCACTGCAGTGGTCAGGCAGAGAACTCTACATCCACAGTTTGAAATAATGTATTTTAAAATCTAACTGTCATTCATGCATATACACTCTCATGCTCATGTCTTGCGTGACCAAGCATTACAATAGCTTTTATTGCTGCTGCCCTGCCTGTGTATTTGATCAATAAAACTGGAAACTGGAAACTGAAACTGGAAACTTGAGTTTACGGAGGAAGTGGACAAGAAACACCCATATTTTGATGAGTTTTGATATATATAAAATGATAACATGTTAAATGTATGTTTGTCATGCTTCCGCTCTGGCTTGCCGCCTTATTGCCGTTGCATCACTGGCTACGTCATGTGGTTGGTTGGTCGGTTGACCGAGGAAGACAAAATGTTGTTAGAGGAGCAGCCATTGGTTCAGAGGAGGTGGTTAGTTAGCAATTTCATGATATCGCAAGCCGATGGGTTCACGTACCGGGGCTAATAAAACAATATAATGTTGGTGACATTTTTAGTTTTTGAGGATAATGTTAGATTACATGTACAAGAATGACTGAAAGGCTTTAGTTTAAGGTGTCATAATATTACAGACTTTGTTTTACAAAAAGCGGTATAAGCTAGTTGCAAGTTAAGCTTCTTTGTTTATGGTGTGTATATTTTGACTTGTGTTACATGACAACAAAAAATGGAGAGCATGAGTACCTTTTTCAGTCAGTTCAGGTTAACTGCATACAGACAGTATACCACAATGACATTTAGCAATAAGGTGGTAATAAACTTGGAAGATCTTTGATTGTTTGGGTCAAATTGATTTCATTTTTGTGGTAATTTCCACGACATAGTACAAACACCTTAAAATAGTATTTAATCTCATTGATGTTTTCATGCTGTATTGTGTCACAGGACCTTCTGCACAGAGGGGTGACCAGTGGCAATCACAGATATCGCCACACCTTACTTTGTAAGCTTTGAAAGACTTCTCTCCATACCTTTAACCTCCAGCCAGTAGCTGTTCCTCTAAGAATACATCATCCCGCGATATGGATGATATAGTTGTTGTATGTAGTTTATGAATAAAGTCAGAATCTCATTTAAATTATTATTGTGATATAGTCTAGTCTATAACACCCATCTCTTTATATATATACACATACACACAGACATACACACACACACACACACACACACACACACAGGCTACTTCATTAGGTACACAAAGCTAAACTAATGCAGTCTAATAGCCTACAACAGTCCTGCAATAAATCTCTTTTCATGATTGTTATAATGTTCAGTTTATGTTGAAACCCTTTAAAAGATTCAACTGTATGATCATTTTTGAGGATGTAGTTTGTGGTGCTGTTGAATTGTATTGTGTTGTACTGACACGCGTTTCCATTATTTTGGCCACTTCCTTTCAATCAGTGAAGCTAGGCTACATAACACAAACACCTTTATGTTTAGTTCAATACAGTTTAACAGTATTACAGTTTACCACTATTTTTAAATAATAAAGTTTTTAAAAAATGGTGATTTTTCTTGTGAGAACATTTGCACTTAAGATGATATTGATGGCAAAATGTTTACAGTCAAATGTTTTCTTATTCAACGGAGATGCTGGTGGATATTAGGAGTCCCTATTCTGCCATGGTGAGAATAGGTTGAATTTTCTTCTTATGGTTGTGGTGGGGTACACATATCAAGTTATCCAATTATCATCTTGTAAACTAGATGGCTGTGCTTTGACTAGAAAATACGTAACATATCCGTGAGGTCACTGTTAAAAAAAACAAACAAAGACCTTAATATTCTCAAAGAAATTGCTGCAGTTGGACCCTCTCCTTACGGCGCACAGCTATGCTAGTAGACTGGGTCTGACGATCTGTACATCAAAGCTTATAAGAGGAAAAGTTAAACACGGGGACAGCCTCGGACACATAATCTTCATTTAGAAATTGCTCGCTACAAATCCTAGCATCACAGCTAACTGGAGGATTCTCTTTCAGTGCAGTGAGCCACCTATGAGGAAAAGTATGAAAGTGGACAATCTTTCTTTGTTTTTTGACCATAAAATGTATTGACTCTATAAACCAAATGCATTGCTGCATCCAAGTATGGAGCTAAAAGAGTCTCAATAAAGATAAATACACACACTACATTCACATATGCACACACAGGATTCATACATGCACACACGTGATTCATAAATACACACAAAGGATACACAAATGCACACAAAATTCACAAATGCACACACAAAATTAAAAAAGCACAGAAGATTCACAAATGCATACAAAATTCTTAAATGCACACAAGATTCACAAATGCACAGGACAAGATTCAGAAATATTTTTCTGATGCACACACAAATATATCTTGATTTACAAACTGCTTGCGGTCTGTGAACTTCACTGCATTTGTGTGTGAATTTTGAGACTTCCCTGACTTGACAAGAACGCACCCCACGTGGGGGATGGTTTACTTATAAGGGGTGTTTCCATTGAACGCGAAGCAAGATTTCGCTTCGCTTTACTAGCGTCTGTTTGAACTCTGGATTATTTGTTTTTAGTCGCGCGAATAAAGCGAAGCGAAATGTAGCCCTTCCGGAAAGAGGAAGGGCTTCCAATTAAATAAATTGTCATCAACCATGACACACAACTACTATTGCTGCCTTGTAGCTGTTGTGAAAGTCCCAAAAATGTAGGAATACCAAACGCCGTCATGTTTGGGTTCATGTTACAATCCGGAGGTGCACACAGCTCGGTGAATTTCATTGTTTTCTCCAGGAACTGCGTACCTCCAAAGGATCTCAGCCTTTATATACAAATGACAGAGCTCTGGGTGCCCACACACATTTCTTCTGTTTGTCCTAATGTCAGTACATCAGTGACGTCCGGACAATCTCAGCGCTATCTATCTGATATCTGACAGATCGCTCCTATCTAGTCCTCTGGAATGGACGCCTGTCCAAATCCTGCCCGCTCTCCACTGGAGTTCCGCAAGGATCTGTACTGGGACCCTTACTCTTCTTACTGTACACTAGATCTCTTGGCTCTGTAATCTCTTCTTACGGATTCTCCTATCACTGCTATGCTGACGACATCCAACTCTACCTCTCATTCCCCCCATATGACACGCAGATCTCAACTAGAATCTCTTAATTGTCTCGCTGACATTAGTGCTTGGATGTCTTCACCTCAAGCTCAACCTTGAAAAGACAGAGCTAGTCTACCTCCCAGCAAAGAACTGCCCCCAAAACCTATCCATTACCCTTGAGAACACCTCAGTGTCCTCCTGTCCAACTGCAAAGAGCCTCGGAGTTGTCTTAGACAATCAACTGTCCTGTGCAGCCAACATTGCCGCAACGTTCCACGTAACCCCTCTTTTTCGAAGACCTTCACTGGCTCCCCGTCTAGGCCCGCATTCGATTTTAGACATTAGTGTTGGCTTACAAGGCAGCAAAAGGAACTGCCCCACTCTACGTCCAAGCTATGGTAAGATTCCAAGCCCCTGCCAGAGCACTTAAATCTACCACCTCGACTGGCAGACGAGCACCTCCGTTGCTACGATCGGTGCGTAAGAATTGCTCAGCTCAGTGCAGACTCTTTGCTGTCCTGCCACGCAATGGTGGAATGAGCTTTCTGCAGCGGTCAGAACAGCAGAATCACTATCAATCTTCCACAGGAGACTTAAAACCCACCTCTTCAGAATTCATCTCGGTACCTCGGTCACCGATCTTTCTACTTCATAGCACTAATCCCACAACAATCCTTATTCTATCCTCCCTTTAAATAAAAATAAAAATAAAATATCCTTCTTTCCACTCTGCTAGATAAGCACTAAGAATGTTAAGCACTTTGTAGTTAGCAATTATTGACTGTTTAAAGAGTGATGTTTAAATTATTGTAAATATTAATTGTTTTGAGGAACGAATGATACACTTTCCAGTAATGTTGTGCAAATTAGGTGAAGTAATTTAGGCTACTAATTGTAAGTCGCTTTGGATAAAAGCATCTGCTAAATGCTTAAATGTAAATGTAATCTACTCGCGCAAAAATTTTGCTTCGCGTTCAGTGGAAACACGCCTTATGCCAATCACACGAACGTGCTCACACAGCGCTATATGTTGTGCGGGCGCGGGCTAGCGCGGTGGAGTTCAGTCAGTTGAGACCTCAACATGGATTCTGTATGTATTTATGGATTTTGAGTGCATTTAGGAATTTTGGATGCATTTGTGAATCTTCTGTGTTTTTTAATTTTGTCTGTGCATTTGTGAATTTTGTGTGTATTTGTGTATCCTGTGTGTGTATTTATGAACCACGTGTGTGCATTTATTTTTATAGAGACTCTTTTAGCTCCATATCCAAGTGCCCCCCATTGGGGGATTTTTTGTTTTACTTTCTTTATTTTCCATTGAGTCGGTGATTGTCAGTGCTGGCATTACAGTAGTTACTGTAGCTAGGACTTCCAAGCCAACCAACCACATGACGTCACATTCTATGCTAGGACAAGTTGGCGCTACACTTAACTTAAATTACTTAATATTTTTAATCCAGTTTCACTGACAGTGTTAAACCTGTAAGGATTTTTAGAGTGGGAATCAATCTTGCAAATTATGCTAACTACATCTAGTGTTTCATTTCCACTTTAAGCATGAGGTGAGACGTGCAGCGCTGACCTCACCTGTAACACAGAGTGCCCAACCGGGCTGTTCTCGGAGACGGCGGCGTCATACGCCGACCGCTCGAACTTGGGCGCATTGTCGTTGGCGTCGGTGACGACCACGCGGAGAAGGGCGCTGCTGTAGCGCTGGGGGTTCCCCCCATCCACCGCCTTCACAGTCAGGTCATAGGAGTCCCTGAGCTCGCGGTCCAGGCCACCCAGGACGATGAGCTGCGGGAGCTTCTCCCCGCGGTCCTCCGCCACTTGCAGGCCAAACAGGGTAGCGGCGTCGGGGCCAGCCGCCAGCGCGTAGTCGGCTATGCCGTTCCGGTCCGAGTCGCGGTCCGTGGCCACGGGTATGGAGAACAGCGCCCCCATGTGGGTGTTCTCTGGCACAGAGATGGTGAGCACGGAGGAGGGGAACTGCGGCGTGTTGTCGTTGATGTCCTGTACCTCGATGCGGCCCTCAATGAGCCGCGGGCTCTGGTTCTGGATCAGGTCCGTAACGGACACCTCGAACTCCAGGTAGCAGGGCTTCCCCCCTTTGGACTGGCTCCGGCAGTCCCTCAGCGTCTCCCGGTCAATGGGCACCTCCGTTGTAAAGATGTCCCCTGTTTTCCCGTCCACGCGTAGATAGGGCGCCCCCACCTCTAGTTTGTAGAGGTGACCTGAGTCCGGGAGGCCCTGGTCGGCCGCCAGGCTCCCTATGAGGGTGTTAGGGGGCTGCTCCTCCAGGACGCGGTACAGGATGCTGCCCCCGGCCATGCCCCAGTTCACCACCAGGAGGAGCCAGAGCAGCACTGCCCCTAGACGCTGCTCCATTAGGGCATCCACAGATCGGCCTGCCAGATAGGAAACAACAGTAAAGTTAGTTTAAACCTCATACATATACATATACATATATATATATATAAATATATATATATATATATATATATATATATATATAC
>JAOEHI010038789.1:0-21250 GCA_025447815.1 Percopsis transmontana | reverse complement strand
ACGCTACACAACAACCCCATAAGGAGGTGGTTCATGCTTTAAAGAGGGTGCTTTTCTGACTTCACGCTACACAACAACCCCATAAGGAGGTGGTTCATGCTTTAAAGAGGGTGCTTTTCTGACTTCACGCTACACAACAACCCCATAAGGAGGCGGTTCATGCTTTAAGGCGGGTGCTTTTCTGACTTCACGCTACACAACAACCCCACAAGAGGTGGCTCATAGCGTAGGTTAGATTCCATTAGCATAGGCTCATGAAAACACAAGTCAACAAGCAGCGTAACAAAGGGCTTCTATTCGTTTAGAATTAACAGCATTGCTTAAATTGGAAGCAACACTGTTGCGTAAGTGAAACTCCATTCTTCCCCCCGTGGCGGCATGTGTGGTCTAGGCTACACTGAGCACACGTCTGCGCCCGAACCACTTGGGGGTGCCGTGTGAGGGGCGGGGGATAGCGGGGTTCTGACAACAATGGAGGAGAAAGTGATTGCAGTTGTTTTCTAAATATCCCAAAATGTATGACCTAACTTCCCGCTTCTATAAAGATATAGGCAGGAAGGCCATATCATGGAGGCAAATTGCCATTCGAATGGCATTACCTGGTATATTTCATTAATGTTGTGGATATAAAAATATAGTATAACTTGCTGCCTGGACTGTGTGACGTTAGCTACATTTCTAGCTGCCTTCTCCTTCTCACCGCTCTTCGTCTTCAAAACTGCCCATAGCTAATCATCCATTATCGGATTCGGTAATCTCCTAGAAAAACAATAGTGCTAGCCACATGGAACTCCGCCCCTTCTGTGCGCTCTACCATGTGGAGGGCAGACTTTTATTTTCTCTGTCCTTTTCTCCTCTGCTGCCCAGCTCGCTAATCTCCACCTTAGAGTCAAAATGAAGTTGAGAAGAACAAAAAACATATCTCTGTGCCACCTGCCTGTCCCCTCCTTATCGCTCCTCTTTCTCCCAGCTGGCCCTTCTTAGAGCCCTGGAGCCCAGAGAGTGAAACCTCCTCACTCTCCCTTTTCTCCTCTCCTCTCCTCCCCATTTTCTCCCTGACTCTGACAGCTGTCTCAACCTATCCGCTCCTCTGCTACTTTTCCGACTTCTTCCTTTTTTCTCATGTTTCAATTCCCATTCTCTTTCTCCTCCAACCTCCGTCTGACATGTAAAAACCGAGTCCGTTTGTGGAAAATAGAAGTAGCTTGAGGTTAAAGCCTTCTTAGAACTATCACAACTCTGGTGTGTTTTTCGCTTTCAGATTTCTTCAACCTTAATAGGATTGCGTAGGATAACTTTGCAGCCATGAGATGTAACAGCACTGTTTTCAGCAGATGTATTTTTTTACCCTCAAAGTAAATATGCACATTTGGTGGGGAAACATAAACAGTACACCTGGGTTGTGTGACACACCTGAGGCATGTACCTTTAATTATTCTGCTGCTTTCCCTGGGACTTGTAACGACCAATGACAATGCTGATTGCAGTTAAAAGTTAAAAATGTATCAATAAAAAAAGCCTACAAGTCTACATTTTTGTTACGGCCAGTTTGTAACCAAACTGGCCGTGTCATTTCGCGCCAAGCTATCCTAATGTGACCAATCACACAGCACAGCTAAACGGGAGCAGGAATCATAATAGGTGTGTATGGGAGAAGCCGGCGTGGCGCATCAAATACAGGGATGAGCAGTTTGAAGCACTGACCTGAAGCAGTTGTTGTGGAACTTGTTGTAGGACGCCATGGTGATGAGACCCCCCCAAGCACAGCCCAAAGAGTAGAAGATTTGGGAGGCAGCATCTCCCCAAACCTAAAATAAAACAAATATCAAAACTAGCAACAGGGAATTAATAATGGGCACAGTCTGCTGACTGTGCCCATTATGCGCCCGTGTTTTTCTGTGTCTGGCAGTGTCAATACCTTGGCGTCCAGGACCTTCTCCCACTGGGGAGTCAGGTAGTACTTGATGCCGTTCATGGCTCCTTCAAGAGTGATGCCTCTGATGAACAGGATGGTCAGGACCACATAGGGGAACGTGGCTGTGAAGTACACCACCTGCGCACACGCACACACACACACACACACACACACACACACGCAAGTCCATCAGTTTCTCTCTCAATTGGTTATTTATTTATTCTATTTATTTGATCAATAATGGTTTAACTGGTGGGGAACATGGTACAGTTCCCACCACCCTGGGTCAACAGCCTCTTGGGTTGTTTGTGTAAATGGATCGACAAAACAATGTTAAGCTGATCGAGTTCCCTATAACATGCACTTTAGCCAACACATGCTATGTAATACCATAAAAGTAGACAGGTGGGACACTGAGAATAAACACCGGTTTACACAGCATCATGAGACCAGTAAGGGAGTGGTAGGTGGGTGCAACTATGTGCTAATATTTGATTGTGTGTGTGTGTGTGTGTGTGTGTGTGTGAGAGAGAGACTGACCTTGCCAGAAGACTTGACCCCCTTGATCAGACAGAGGAAGACGACCACCCAGGACACAGCGAGGCAACCCAGAATAGGCAGACGCACCTCCCCAAAATTACCAATGTCATCTGAGATGTTCAGCACGTAGTGTCTGGGGGGAAAGATGCGGCGACACCAAGGGTGAAAAGATCAGGTGGGGTTCGGTTCCCAGGAATGAAAACCGATACTCTCAAGCCGCTATGCCTGGGTACAAATATAATTTTACGTTTTCGGGGCAAGATAAATAAATAAGTCTGGCAGGCGTATACGTCGCACTAAACATCGAGGGATGGATGACCAAACAGGCCATAAACATTTGCGAATTTTAACGAGAGAAAAGATGTATAGGTCTTTTTTGTCTCTGCGCTGCAGAAGGCCATATTTCAAGGCGACACACAACACAATGGGCTGTTTCATATTCAGCAGACTGGGGCGAGCACAACAAGTCAGTCTTTACAGAGCTGCGAGACTGGCCCTGACCTCTTTACACAAACAATGTATAAACTGGTCATTGCCGGCACAGTGGCTCTATTTGAGTGGACTTGTGTGACCATTACAATGGTACTTATGGATCGTCTCAGATTTAGTACAATCTTACGACTGTACAACAATTCAAAGGTTAATATAATATAACAAACTGCAGTGGACTGCAGCTTGTAGTATGCGCCAAACACCCCTCTGGTATGTGGGCAAAGATGAACCAAACAAGCATACCTCACTTGTATAATCCAATGATTCACGGAATACAAGCGGTGAGAGATTTGATGGGGTGTCGCTGCAGGGGGAAACATGAAAGGCTACTTCCTCCAAAGTGTGCATGCCTTCAATCTGCTATCCTATTTGCTTTGAAACCCCTCTCCGCTGTGGCAAACCCTGCACTCAAACATCATCTGTGTACAATAGTTTGAGCATTTGTATTTACGCTATGTTGACCTGAGCTTGGCGGCTCAAATTACCCTGACATCACATGGATCAACGATCCCTTATTGGCTAAATGGAACAAACAAGGGCTATCATAGGCCCAGTACCCACAAGCAAAAGCTTCTTCCGAGGCTACGTAACATTTGTAGCATTACAAACTTCAAAGAGAGAGACATGAGAGTGGTTTTATAAGGGTGAGGTTAGATTTGCTAGAGATAAAATACCTTTCATGTGGACAAATGTCAATAACTGAACCATACTGTTAGCTTCTATTGGCTGCAGTGCTTATTTTCAAGACCCGTATTGTAGCAAACGTACACATTTGTTATATATTGTTCTTCTAGTTTCCTTTAATTTTTTAAATGGGATTACTTTCTATACATTTATAAAAGTTTATTACAAATAAATGATTGTGTGGTGTTGTCAGGGCAATGAGACCCAGTCTTCCAACTCAAATCAACAGAACAGTGTCTTGGGCGGTTTCTTACTTCCAGTACTCCTCGCTGGGGCTGGTCCTCTTGGTGCGGTTGACCACCTCGGAGACCCCCGCCACCAGGCTGCGGGTAGCGTTTGCCAGGCTGGCGTTGAGCTGCTGGCTGCTGCTCAGCACCCCGCTGCAGGCGGGCGTGTTCCAGGGGTTGTTGCAGTACGTCCACGGCAGCAGGTTGGTCATGGAGGTGAAGAAGTAGTAGAAAGCGATGCAGATGACCACGTTGTAGTAGATGCCGATGTAGGTGGACACCACCATCATGCCGTAACCCACACCTGCAGGGGCGGAGAGCGAGAGGCACAATGACTTCATAGCTGGAAGGTGGTAAACGCTGCATCTGACCCAGGCCTGAAAAAAATATTGATTCTTCCATAGGCACACAGTATGCGTACTACATTAATGCATACTACTACTGCATACAAATATAGTATGCAGTACAGCCAACGACCGCGCTGTAATTCACACACAGCTGTGTGAGTTTCCAGGGGCTTTAAACTCACTCACGGAAGGCCAGGCTTGTCTCCTGACACGTTTGTTTCACAGAGACTTCTAAAAGGTGGAACTCTGAAGCAATCACCTGAGCTAAAAGTTCACATGATGAACGGCAGAGATGATAAACCCATGAGGGCCCAAATGCACTAAAACGGAAGCTTGGACAGAAAAAGCACAGTGCATCTAGCGAAAACACTATGTGGGCATTGAGAGGCAATAGTGGCGTTTTCAATATAGGGGTTTGTCTATTCTTCGATTAGGTTACAGTCCGTTAGGGAAGTAATCTACACCTTAAGATGCATCGTGTTCAATCTTGTCACTGAATGAAACATAAATGTCACCAATGTCTGGGGGACATTGTTGAGAAAGATCACTGCAGGGAATGTACACACATTTTGGGTTATAGGAGATCAAGGAACATCACATTAGCATACAGCGCAATTTCAGAAACAGGTACAATAGGCAAACAAAAGTGTTTCTTGTTGACTGATCTGGCAGAACGACATATCTTTCCTCCAGGATTCATCTCAGTGTTATGTCACGTATTCAGTACAATAGGCACTACACTGCAAATACAGGTACATGTACTTTATATACACAGTACGTGTATATGTCTGTATGTAAATCTTCTTGAAGGAGAATATTACTATCGTCCAAAATATATGGTCTTATTGACTGTAGCACAACAATGCATCCTGCATCCAGGATATCTGACCCATCCTGTGTGGTTGAACCAATGAACATTATGACTAATATGTAACAAAAGGCCAACATTCAAATTATAGCTGTAATGAAAAAACTAACAGGCAAGTCCAACTGATTGTAGACACCACTGCTTTGAGGAGGCACTTCTTATATGCCCTCCCAAGAATAGTTTACCATGAACAAGACGTATGTAAATATAGATATTAAATTATTGATATCATGAACAAAAATGATGACACTATGACAACTGTATTCCATGTTCAACACACACTGAACACATACACTTGATACTAACCTTTAAACATGGGACTGATCTTCCAGACTCCCAGACAGCCCTGGCTGGCAAATTGACCAAAGGACAGCTCCAGGAAGAACAGAGGGATGCCACAAAACACCAACATGATGAAGTAGGGCAGCATGAAGGCACCTGGACAACAGAGTTTAGCCACGTTGGACAAACGTGAGGACTAGTCGAAGGTCTAGGCAAAGAAGTCCGTTAAAAGGTTTGAATTCTTCTGAAAGTAGTTCAATTTTGGTAAATTTAAAACAGAAAACATGTCGCGGTGAGAAAGAGGGATCATGTCACAATGTCAGTGATGCTTTGTGTGCTGACCTTTAGCGCAAGAAACAAAAAACAGTAGTGTAAGGACGTGAAAGATGCCGTACAGCAGTGCAATGACGTACTGGAGCACAAAGACAGTTGTTATGTTATTGTAGCAGATTGTTAGTCAGAGACAGAAGTGAGTTTAGAACTGCGTTTTTCTCTTTACAACCTGTGCACATTTTGGACAATTTTAGTAGGGGCCAGAAACGAGACATGCTAGCCATGGCTTTATCCAACTGTCCCGGCTGAGCAGAGGGAATGTGACACTGCATCTTTGTTCTGTGGCTCAGCAACTACACAGTGGATTATACCAGAGACCACGTAATCCAGGGACTAGTGACAGAATAACATGCTCTATGTTAATGTATGTGTGTGCGTGTCTGTTTTATGGGTGTATCGCGTACCTAGAATTGCTTCTACAGTATGTGAACTAGGTCAGTGACACCACCTGACACGAGCTTAAAACTATATCAGCTTGTGAGCTGCTCGTATTGTCCAGCTCACCTTTCTACTTCAAAATGTTTCGTCTGTGTTTGAGCTAATGCACTACCTACATATACCATGCACTGGTATGGGGATCCATGGATGTTAAATATACTAGACTAACCAAATATGTATTTGCAATTTAATACACAAAATTTACTATGCAACATTAACAGTGAATGTGTGTGTTGTCCTTCCGAATAAACATAAACCTAAATGTTTCAGGTAGAGCCACAGATATTTGGGCTTTTATAAGTTAAAATAATTATTTCAATTGGCTCTTGGAGGTGAATAGCATACTATATACTCCACAATAAATAAATCTTAGCCCAGGAAGCTGAACATTGTATTGATTCATTTGAGAGCTAATACATTTATGAAAATTATTTTCTATTATACAACATCAGATGCTATAGCTATTTGGTATGTAAGCCAACCTGAAAACACATTGAATACCTTAAATCCACACATAATCATAGAAATGTAGGAATAAAACAATGGTATTTTGTACAATGCTTTAATACCTACCTTGCTTTTATTGTAGCACAGGGGATGATTAACTAATTGCTAATTCTACTCAAGTGCTAGCAGGTCTACTACAACCAGTCTATTAAAGAGTTACAACACAAACTGAGCTTTTAGACTTCTGGAGCTAAAGTCTGTACAGTTATTTCAAGAAACATCACCGTTGGCTGGTGTGGTGAATACAGCCTTGGTAGTTCTAACATCACCCCTCACTGAACAGCTCTCACTTCCAAACAGACATTCCCTTGGGGGGAGTGGAGCGAGCAGGGAGTAGATTAGACATGCTGGGTGAACTAACTAATTACATATGTTTGTGATTTGTCAATAAATGTATGATTTCCTGTCAGGTACAGGGCCCGTAGATATGCGTAGATTTCAGTAGAGTTCAACTTCAGCCCCTGGCGCATGCACTTGGCTGTAGAAATTTCACCATCAAGCCTACGGCTCGTAGGTTTGATGGGATGGTTGAGTGCAGTCTTATAATATACACGTCATTCAAGATGCTGTCAGTGGGGCATATTTAGCAACACAAAAATCAACTTATCGTATTTGAACACAAAAGTCGAACTTTAAGTAAGGCTGGGTTACAGGATATGAATATATACTGTGACAGATATAAAAACTCAACGATTAAAAATGTCACAGGAATATGTTATTCTCTCTTACTAACAAGGTTGTTCTCTCCCCATAACTTAAACATTGGGATAAATAACGTGAAATGTCTATAAACATATTGATATATTTTTCCCATTTGGCCTACCCCTATCTTTACGTCTTATCTATTTCTGTGGTAGCCCTATTGTTAACGCCATGAACCCAACTACAAATCCTTCCAAACCCTGTCTGGTGTAGATGTTTGCAGTCTGTACCTCCTCCATTTCGGTAGCAAAGGTATGGAAACCGCCAGACGTTGCCCAGGCCAACGGCGTAGCCGACGCTGGTCAGGACGAACTCAATCTGATTTCCCCAGTTGCCTCTCCGCAAGTTCTCATCCTTCTTGACTGGCTCGCCTGGAACGGCTCCATTCTACAGCACAGAAATGGGAGATTAGGTGAGGTTAACAGAGGCAGCAGAATAACAGACAGATACACAGCTACATTGCCACCTTTATGTCATAAAAAAGGTATTAACGTTGATGCGTGTCTGTAGTTAACACAAACCCCAACATGGTTAAAGAAAGCCAAAAGAAGCATTCATTTTGAGATATGACCACAGAACAATTTTCTCAATAAACAGACTCATATTAAACCTGATGTTAGTGAAAGCCTGATTTCTTAATTTGCCTATCCTATGGCAAGTCAACTTGCATACATAGTCAGCCTGAAATCAATCAGCTTTGCCCTCACACATTGATTATAGCTCGCTATATTCCCTAACAAGGCCACTGGGCAGTCCAGAACTTTCTTCTGAAGAGATAAATGCTCAATCCAGTAAATACAAGTACGAGACCTCTCTCACAAAACACATACAGTGTTGCTGTTGATTTGATATCAGTAATCTCTTACAAAGTCAATTCTCTTTCTGCTCTGGTTAGCATGTGGGGTCAGAGTTGGGTGTATCACCCTGACACATTTAAGGATATTTCGAGAAGTATGGCCAGGCCAGTGACCCTAGCCATCACAACTCAACAGGCTTCTGCACTATTTTTACCTGAAACCCTACCAATAACATCTATATGTACCACCTAAATGTAAAATGTAAGATTTAGGGCCCTAGTTTCCAATATTATAATTATCAATAACAACTACGTATTCATTATAACCCTGCATCTACTACGCCATTATAGCCCTGGTAAACATTGTAAACAATTGTGATTATGCGACTATTGATATAACCTACTATTTTAATTTTTACCTTGACAGAAATAATGACAAAAAGGGGCAGCTTTGCTTAAGCAAGTAACTCTTTGTGGAAAGATTAATCCAACAGGATCTTTAAAGGAAAATCCAATCATTATTAAATAACAACCCACTGTATCCCCATCTGGACAGACTATTACACACATAAAACTATGATGGACCAATTCCAGCTTCATTAATCACAGAAAAGAAAATATCTAAATGCAAATTATGCATTTAGGGGCAGGCTTACAGTTTTACAGCTTAAATTCTTCACACAGTTGTCTTTACTAGCTAGACACAACAGTTAATTTAATGACCAATATGCACAGTAATCTAACAAAACACTAGTCTAGCCTGTCTCCTGCATTTGCCCACAAATTCTCATTCATGCTAACCACCTTATGTCCTCTCTTACAATACACCTGGTAAAGAATCTCTTTGCATGCCTTTGCAATCCTTTACAGATATGTCCAGGCATCCAGCCTTCATTGCATCCAGGAGGTACATCTGATCATGTGGACGGTGGTCACACACTTCCCACCTCCATGAGGATTAGACACTTCCAACATTTCCATCCCTTTCTAGAATGTCTCTATTTTATGGCGTTGTCGGTGACTATTGCAGTTTGCTGCAGTGAAGATTCTACCTCTAACCCTTGTGGGAGGTAACCGTGGGTAATCAAGCAGAAATACAGAAATAATGACATACTGCAAGTACTTCTGGAGGCTTTGCTCAATATATGACTGTAAAATGTGGTTCAATCAGCTGTTGCAGAATGTCACTCGTTGGTTCGCTGGAAAATAGATGTGGTTGAGCGCTACAGATTTGGCAGCACTTTTAGGCAATCAATCTCGCTCAATTATAGTATTATATAATCTAGCAAAATGCAGGAAATTATATTTGTGTTGTAGGCTAAAGAAGTTTTGAAAACAGTATGCAAACATTTGCAAAATGTATTGTAGATAGTCCTATATATAGTTTTGGTATTTGAAAGAGTTAGTCCGCTAAAGAGGTAGTCCGTGAATGCATTTGTGCTAAAGCAATGTAAAATGTATGCACAGCTCGGTCCACAGTTGACTGTTGTCGTGACTGCAACAACTGACTGTTGTCGTGACTGCAACAACTGACTGTTGTCGTGACTGCAACAACTGACTGTTGTCGTGCTGGCTAAATTAAGAGTTTTGAAAGGGGACTATAGTATTATATGTGTCCTAGTGATCATTAAAAAAAAAAGATGTTGCAGTGGAAATGTAACGAACTTTGTTGTGTAGATGATTTAACGCTTACCAACACATCCCTTGCCGATAAATTTAAAGTGGTTGTTTGTCTGAGCATACAAAATGCTGCTAATAGCCAACCGCAATGATTAGGTTAGCAAGCAAGCTCGCGACTGCCTGTCTGTAGAGTAGGAGGTCTGTTCTGAGGTCAGTGCGTTGGAGCGCATCATATATGAAGTGAAATCGGCAAACTAAAAACAGCTGATAAACATTTGGTGTTGTCGTTCTGATTTCGCGCTTCTGCACTACTCCCACTGTATCTCCCGCCCTGCGTCTATCACTCCATCTGCCAGCGTCAGATGGTTCCCATCTTCTGACCTCTTTGCTAACCTCGCCTGTATGTGCCTACTATCATGCTCCTAGCTACTGCTAATTTTAATCACTGCACACACTGCAAATTCAAATGAATAAAAAAAAAAGGATGAAGAACAGCGTTTTTCTAACTTTTAGAGCCACCACCCCCAAGGTCACTTCGATAAAAATAATAAAAAATAAAAAGAAAGACAAGATGTTGCAAATGATATGTAATTTATATATGTATGCATGATAATATTTGAATTTTGTGCATTTTGGTGTTCAGTTTGCAAATGTTTTTATCTTTCTTTTTATGTCATTTCTGTTTTTGAGTTAGAGAAGCGGCAGAAAATGCAAAAATATGGTTCTAGTCATTTAGCATAAGGAACTTCCTGTTGCAAAAATGCAGTGACATAACTTTGACACTTTGACAACAACACTTTGATAAAACAGGCCAAACTGTAATAAGATGGTCTTAACATTTTCTGCGCTGTATGGTTGGAAGTTGCTGGATGAGCTTACCAAAGAGCGATGATGCAATATTATTATTTTTTGTCCAGAGACCAGAGAAGAACCGCTGCGGGGACCAGATCTCATGGGGTGGTTTATGTGCATCACTAAAACCCACACACACGCAAGCCGCCCCCAATAAACACAGCCACAGTGTCAGGAGGTGACACGAACAGACTGCTTCTGTCACAAAGCCAAACATATTCATCAGCAAAAACACAAAACAAATAATTAAAAACAACCTTCGCAAGCCTTTGAGACAAACACTGCGACAGCAAAACCAAACAAACAGCGGCCATGTTCTTTGAGGCAGGCTGTGTCCGAATGCTAGGAGGGCCAAACATCGCGTTTCTCCAGCATCCATGACCCTTCTTCTCCTCTGTATCCGGAGTGTTGGCTTGCAGATGGGCCACACAGACGGGAAAAACAACAAACACGTGTTTTGTTGATGAGAGGACGTCGTACAGTGAACCCACGGTCACAGCAATGTGTGTGTGAGGGTGGGCCAAGGGTCTTTGGGCGGGCAGCGGGATCACCCAGACTGCAGCTGTGGGAGTGTGTGTGTGTATTTCTGTTACACTTTGCACTCCCCAGTACTGCCTGTTCTACATGTGGGACCCCTCGTGGCAAACAGGTGTGCTCCTAAGGCGCAAACACAGCCACAGGTTGACAGGTTTAGGACAACTTTCAACTCTGAGAGTTTCATCAGAGACATTCTAGACGAGACTGGTCACTCAGGAGCCCTCTTGGTAACACCCACGGGCAGTTATTTGGGGCTAACATACCAGGCCCCTTTCTAAATGAATGGGGAGAGAGCCATAACTGCACTTTCAATGCTCACCAGGACAGAATTAGTGCATGTATAGAATCACCAGTCAAATCTGATGAATAAATACTTAAAAGTTAGGTGACCTCCCCCACAGGTTCTACTACGAATGCGCAAGGGGAGGGGAGGGGCGGAATATGTACATTCAACCGCCATCTTTGGTGTTACGGACTTCTTCCATAGTGTTCTATTCCGGATTCTTTAAGTGGTCTGTCTCTTCTATAATGTCTCTGGTTTCATGTCTAAACCTCTGAATATTCAGTTGCTTGTTATCAGCACTTTCAGTGTGACTGTGTGTAATTAAGTGGGTGTTTTAGGAACATTGCCTACTCTAGTAACCTACATAACTCTTACATTTGACTAGCACTATGGGTCGAGATAACAGCAGCTACAAACATCTGCAGGTGAGTCTAATTCACTTTTTTATTCAATTAGTTCAATTTGGATGCAGCACACAAAAAACACGCGCCCTATCAACAAACAATAAACCCTTTAAGCATTAGCAAATTAACTGCAGTAGCGTACAAACTGAATTGAAAGAAAGTTGGCCTCCAGCCCGAGTGGACAGAACAGGGAACATCAAGAAGACCAAGGGAACATTAAGAACATTTAGACGCCCCCGCGCACATAATCTCCTCTGGCGCTAGAATGGCTTCCTGACGTCCTTCAATCTCCCGTCTGACACATACATCTGTCCATGTGGCATCATGCACACACCCCCTCAACCCCCCCCCCTTTCCCCCGCCCAGGTGTTCCAGCCTGTGGTGTTGACTCCCAGGGGACCTTCGGTCAGTCAGTCAATGAGACAGACAGAGAGACACTCGTCCCTCTATCCTTCAACTTGCCTCGCTGGGACCATCTGTGCTTTATGTAAGAGCACACATGGCCTCTCATGCCTCCATATATTAACTCTTCATTTTGCAACCCTCCTTCCCTCCCTTTATCTGTCTGAATGTACACGTCTATAGCTAGCTAGCTACCTAGCCAATTAGCTGTGTATTGACAGCTATCCATTCATGTGGAGCCAATTACCAGCTTATCACAGTATATTTGAATACACCACATTGTTTCTAAAGGGCAATGCTATGAAATTATGCAAATTTTGGTTCAGAAATGTATCATACCGTCTTTGTTACATGCCGCAGTCTGTTGAACTTCTCAAACATACAGAAATAAACACAATGGCAATATGTTCATCTTTGCGGTGCAAAGTTTGTAACAATCTAAGACAGATAATGATCGTTCAAGTTTATTTAGAGCGCCTGTAAAGCGGAGTGATACATGTAGGCTTTAGTTAAAAGTCCCAATGCTATTATAGGCCCTACATCATATTACTTGGTCAGAACTAACTGTTGTATAAAACACATTAATTCAGCGGTTGCTATTCTCACAGCATGTGTCAGAAGGATAGATTAACGATTTGATTTTAGCATCCGTTCTTACAGGATTCCATACCGCTAAATAAACGCTCAGTAAATGGTTTTCACTGTGAGTGAGAATGTGCATCTAAATAGTGAAACATGGTTCGGTGGATTTCAGGCCACAGCGACTTCCTTTCAATCACATTCGAAGGAACTTTGGGGATAGGTCAATGAGAGAGAAATACCGGTTGATTTGTCACAACCGAAAGAGCCACATTGGACCGCAAGGACGCTCCGGCAGGATAGCATGGTAGAAGGTATTTAATCCCTCAAAGCATCGGGCTCTGCACACTGCTCTTCAGCCCAGTTAAAAGGCTGCACACACAAACAAACAGACATGCCTTTTTTTGATGACAAAGTCTGGACCTCTCAAAGCAGTCTTTGCTGACAGCTGCAGCCTTCTTGCTAAGAAATGCTGTCCACTGGAGTGTAAATCACACACACACACAAACACACACACACACACTGCCAGACAGAAGAGCAAGTTCTGAATAGTGATTTCATTCAAGTCTCCAGCTGCAACATATTTATAATTTGTATATAATATAATTTGTTTTTTCTCTATTCTATTTTGTAGATAAAAATATGTATTTGAAAATATTAACTTGCTTTACTGTCTTCCCCCCCCAGATAGTATCTGAATCCACGCGGTCTGTAACCTATAATCACCTATAAAATATTTAATACAGACAATGCCATAAGCATCTCAACACTCATTAGAGTGACCGTAATGATTATTTTCACATCTTTCTGGTGGCCAGATTAGAAAATCACTGGTTTACGGCAGCAAACACCACGGTTCTGCTATATTGGCACAGTAGTGCTTTGGAACCACATTGCCCCTTGTCATTATACGGCTGACACTAGTGACAAACAGCTACAGCACCTCATGAAGTAAGATAACTTCAAAACAAAAGTTGTACTTTGCCTACAAGTGTCACGATCGGCGCTCATAGGCCCATGCGCGCTCCGTGTCTCCCTTCCCCAGTTCGCACCTGTAGGCTGATTAGCCCTACAGGTGCGCCTCCTTAGTTTTTTGATTAGTGGACTATTAAAGTTTCGCCAACAGCACAAGGTGCTGTTGGTCATTGTTTTGGCTTTGCCCTGTACGTTTGGTTTTTGTTGCCGTATTAAAAATACGCTTTACGCGTTGCACCCGCAATTCCGCCTGTGTGTGTTCCTCTGGCTCGCGCTTACTCTCGCCCCTGGCCAACAAACGTTACAATAAGACTTTTTACTACACATTTAATCTTTATCTAACATTCTACTATAAGCAAAAGTCGGACTAACATATTTGACCTGCTTTAACTTCAGTTCACTTTGGAGTCAGATGGAGTAAAGAGAGAAAGAGGAAACGTCTTATCTTTTGCTCTTGGCTGTCTGGAGACATCTGTCCAAATACTAAAAGGCAAAGGGTCAAGAGAGATGATGCCTTCTTAAAACGTATGACCTAGAACCTAAACTTACAGTCAGAAAACAGAAACCTTTGTGTGTGTGCTATTGTGTTAACCTCAAACAAATAGACAAACGCAAACTGACCTTCTCAATAAATACACTATTAAGATAAGAATAAGCGAAATAGAGCTTTAGGTAAATGAGTGGGATTTATTAATTGTTTGTATCAGCTAAAATATGAATACAAATTCCCATCAATTAATCTTTCCCATCTATGGAGTTTCAATGTACATTCTGTAAGCTGTCTACAGACTTTCTGACAAGCATTAGACTGCAGTGTAACTGAGCATTGGATGTTACATTACTAAACAATTGGGTCTCGCTAAATGGATCAGATCTCGGCTGACTGTAAATATTAACTCAGACCAGGAACTAAAAATGTTGATCGGACATCGCTACAGAGAAAGAATATCTGAACAAATGCACGATGTTGCTGATGTCTCACATCTGCAGCCTACTTATCACCTCAAACAGTAGGTAACCAGAAAGGCTACAGCCATCCACCTCTCCTTTCACATTCAAGCAGCCAACACCCCGAAGGGTGAAACTTAAGAAGAATGAGAAGATCAAATCCCTCCTTAAACCTTCCCCAAATTGCAAACTTTTCAAAAGCCACCTTATGGGGAGGCCCCCAAACACCTAAAGTGGCACACGTAATCTCCCTTGCTTCACCTCAGCAAAGTTTAGTAAACATGTCTGTCTGCGATGACTGAATCCCCTCGGCTATTATCGGACAAAAAAGCCCACCGGATCCCGCTAAGAACGGGCTCCTCAAAGCTCTCTTTATGAGTGAGACGTGAGGTGAGAGTAATAGGCCTAAAGACGGCGTCGGCCGTGGCTTCTCAACCTGCTACCACCAAGGGACGCATACCACGGGCTCCCATTGGGCAAGGGCTGAATAACTCCCCTCTACGGCTGATTAATTGAGACCAATGGAGGGGTGTTAGGAGGAGGAGAGAAGAGGAGAAGGAGGAGGAGGAGAGAAATCCGGGCCCAGTCAAAGAAAGGGCGGAATAGATGGCCGCCCTATGGGTCACCTACGGGGTACAACGCCCACATCCATTCAGCGAGACTGTCAGTTTGTTTGTTAGTCACTCATAAAACCAATCAGTCATGAAAAAGAGTCAGTCAACATGTTAGACTAGTTCAATTAGTGAGCCAATCCAGCCAGAAATAGTTAATTAGACACGCAGAAACACGGCGCAGATTTCAACACACACTAGTTGATTGAGGTATAGGGCCCCCCGGAACCTCAGCTCACGAACCCACTGTGGCATGCCCCTGTATAGACTGGAGGCAGTTGGCTTGGAGTCTCACCTATCCTTGAACTGGTTCCATGGTCTAAATGTAGCTATTCATGTGGAGTCAAACAGTACAATAGACCGTGACTTTTTACACTGTTTAGTTAGTGTATCGCGCATCTTAGATGCCCTGGAAGAGTGAATCTCTTCCCAAGGTTTCTTCCTCCCTTCTAGGGATTTCTTCCCCACCCGATAGGAGGATAAGGTACAGGGGCTGTTTTTCCATGTGAAATATGGGCCTGTGCAGCCTTTCAAGATTGAAATTCGATTAAGTGCTACATACATAAATAAAATTAATAAAATGTTTGAAACACAACAATACATGAAAGTGTACCTTTAAAAAAATACAATAAAAAACAGAACTAAGAAACAAAACCAAGGAACAATGCAACTAGAGAGATGGTCTGACTATTTTCATTTGCTTTTAGCTTCCCCGTCATTTTAACCAAAATTATGGGGAGCAATATAGTACAAGTAAGTCCAATGACATACCTTCTAGCCAACCCAACTTCCTCAAAGCAGCTCGTCTTATCGATATCACGCTGGTGGCTTACCTTATCCATACTTGGGAACTTGATGGGACTGTGGCATCAGCCCCTAAAAGTCCCGATTCCTGAGCAGCTGTCCCCAACAAGCTGCGTCTCTCAGAGATACAAGTGGAGGAATGTTCACAGGAACACACGCGTGGACTGGTCTCTCTTCGGGGGTTTGTGAGAGAGGAATGCGGGGGCAGGGGTGGAAGTGGATTGGTTGGACGGTGGCAGGCCAAAGGGCAGGGTCTAGAGGTGGTGCTGGGGCTTAGGGTCAACAATGTAGTAGTTGCTGCTTGCGAGTGAAGCTGCCTTTCAGTCAGAAACAGAGAAGCGTGTGTGTGTGTCATGTGTGTGATCAAAGGGAACAAATGAGGTGTTATTCTGCGTTACTAAGAAAAAAAAACACAATCGGCAGCAATCACACCTCTCTTCAGTACGGACAGTGGTTGGTGCACATGCTTATCAGCTACATTTAAACTGTGTATGGAAATCCTCCAGTCCCATTCTTACTGCCCGTATCTGCAGATTACTGTCCGTCTGACTCTCTCTCCCCCTCCCTCTGAAGAGTTGGACGGCAACAAACTGTCAAAACATCAGGTAGGATAAGCTCTCAATCCAATTGGGAAACCGGCAGTCTCTTTAATGAAACAATGGGATTACAGGCGAGCGGATGGAGCGAGTGGGACGGCGAAACAGAGAGATAGCGAAAAAGAGAACAGAAAGAGGCTGGAAAAACAAATATAGACGGGGATGGAAGGAATTTGAGAAAGTCAAAGCGGGGACGGGATGTTGCTGTGCGCAGGCATTAGCCACGCGCCCTCCCGCTCGGCTTAACAAGTTCATTTAATTAGAGTTTCATCGGGCCTGGCTGTGAAGTGATGCATAAGGCTGGCCTGCGGAGCTGTTGGCCCGGGCAAGATGTTCACCTGCACCCCATGTGCAGGCACAAATAGACAGAACACACTTCAAATCATACTGTACATGGACACATACTGTAGCAACACACACTCTGGTAACGGGCCCGGGCTCTGGTAACGGGCTCTCTCACTCTCACACTCTAAAGACAAGCGTTATCAGCCTTTCGCTCTCTGCCTTTTCTTTGCATCTGATAACACCGTGAGCTTGCTGCTTCAACAAGCACCATCATCAGCTATTTTCCTGCCTTTCTTTCACACACCCTCCCAACCTGCGACAAATACGCGTAGTATTGCTTCCCCTTCGTTAAACATGTCTGCAAGTGGTGAGGAAATGCAAAGCAATGAACGTACACTGTAGAATGTACAGTATGTTTTTTTCCATTTTTTAATTTGTGTGTTGGACAGTGTGTTGGACAGAAACATAAAATCAGTGTCCAGTACATGGGTTTCGAAGATGCTTTATTTGAGTATCTGCTGCTCAGTAACAAGGCAGCATGGATCCGCCCACCTTCAACCCAAGATGAGGTCAAAAAACATAAAATGATAATCACTCGCACTCATTGAAGCATCAAACCATATGAATTACATACGGATATGCTATTGAGATGTTTTAAGTTGGTCCCTTCTATTAAATATTTGACAGTTGAACTGTTGCAAGTCTCAACTACAAAAAGAACTAAGTTGGCCAGCAATAGGGAGAAATGCAATTGGCTTTAAGGAGAAATTAATTTACATTTTAAACACTAAAATATAAGGAAATGTAATTGCCACTTACACTCACTGAAGTTAAACATCACTAATTCAAATACAAATATAGTTATTCATCAGCTATTCATCAGTTAGCATGAATATTTGCATGTCTACAGTGTGGCTTTCCTTTACATAGTGTAACTATTTTTAGCTTAAAGCTAAACTGTATGCATGAGACCCAACCCAAGTTGCCCTTGGCTAGGCCAACATTCAGTACCTATAACCATTGACTGACAACCCTGGTAGACTTGTAACATGCTAGTTACTTTTTAATGGTTTTTCAGATCCTGTGGGGAGCACCACAATGTAGCGAAGGATGTAGTGAAGCATGTAGTGAAAGATTAAACATACCAAAGTATAGAGACCATTGTCTCAAAACGACATATCCTATCCACTATGGACAAATATTTCCTGTATAATAATAATTATTATTATATTATAATTAAAATGAATACATATAATTCTGTATAATTTTCTCATTATACTAAACACTTTTCTTTCACGTTTTTTCACGTTTCTTTTTAAATTATGTAATTTATGGGAAAATATCTTGGTTGTTTGGGTCTGTCTAATCTGCAAGTTTAGCTTGACTCTGGTTGGGCTCGAGGCATGTGTTACAACCTTCTCAGAATTTGACCAGTGCCGTTCCCAAATCCTGGGCGCGAGAAATGCTGCCCTATGTCACAGAAGGCTTCAGGCAGTTCAACCTTGTTGGCCTTAACATACTTTACACATGCGCTTTATTTGCACCAACATAAATACATGCATGGGTCTACTATTGGGTCCAATATGGGGATCAATGTTTTTATTTCATTACAACAAATTAAGACATACGACTGGCCTTGGAGGTAAGGACTGGTTGTAGGGACTTTTACCCAATGGGCTTAGCAGTCGAGGGCTTTTTGAGGTAGTGTGTGATTATAGCTTAGCCTACTTAGTAGTTTCCACAACTAATTTTACTTGCAAGCTAGTGCAGCGAGTTTAAGTAAATAAATCACTTACTGTGTCAGCACAAATAAGGAGTGAAAAAAAACAGTTTATATCGGAGTTATCAGTCTATGTGGCTCCTCCCCGTCATTCATCATCAATTGAGTTCTATTCAGCGCAGCCAAAATGACAAGAACAACAGAACAAGAGCAAGTTTTTAACAAGCCCAATGGAAGTTCTCACAGTGGTGCACCATGGCAAAGTCTGACCTCCGGCTCAATGACTGCTCACTCTCCTTTTCCTCGTACCCTTTACCAGCTGTCCAAAGATCTGTTATTTTTTGGGGCCCCATGCCGGGAAAGAGTAAGGCATTATAAGGGAAAGGCACCCTGCAGGCGAGCAGTGAACTTCCCGTTGCCTATATTGCCTTATGTGCAACTTCCTGTTGCACATAACTCTCGTCAAAAGAGTCAGGACAAGTCAAAAGGGAGCCACACCCTTAAATAAGTAAATCATTCATTTTAAATTGAAAATTCTTGTAAATGCCCCTCCCCACCCCTTATCCCACTCCTGAGCAACAAAAAGCAATTGTTTTGATTAATTTCTATAATTGAAAGACACCCAGCTACACCACTCATTATTT
This sequence comes from Percopsis transmontana, assembly GCA_025447815.1. Lineage (NCBI taxonomy): Eukaryota > Metazoa > Chordata > Actinopteri > Percopsiformes > Percopsidae > Percopsis > Percopsis transmontana. The sequence continues at coordinate 1,859 of JAOEHI010038789.1, read as the reverse complement.
TATTTCAATTGTGCATAAATCTATCATTTGTTAAAAACAATACAAAAGCGATGATACAACACAACTGCTACTAGTAGTGACAATGAATAGGAAAAGCCAGCCCAACATTACTTTCTGTTCAGTTGTGCCAATCTATCGGCAGTCAGTCAGCTACAGTAGCTAGCTAGCCAGTCGTGCGTACGTTCTTCCAGTCAATCATTTATCGTTGAGCCTTTCAACGCGCCTGTCAAACTGGCACCCATCTATTCCTTTTTCCACAGAGCCAGTAACCCATACGGAACAGCCAACAAACCCTCCATCCAGTCAGTCAGTCAGTCAGTCAGTCAGTCAGTCAGTCAGTGTGTCTGTCAGTGTGCAGTGGGCTACTGTGTATCTGTGCCTCTGTCATACAGCTGTGATCCCAGAAGCTGCTTAACTTGGTTGGAGAGAGACTGGAGCCTGGAGCTACCACAGGGAGACAGAACGGGCACAAGCAAACACACGTGTGCACACACACACACACTCTCTCTCTCTTTATCTCTGTGACACACGTGTTTGTCACGTGCTTGTTCCCTCGTTCTCAAACTCTCTGTGCAATAAACACGCCTACTTTGCACTTCCGCTCTATAAACCGGCCAGAGCAACACCTGCACCCAAGATTGTGTGTGTGTGCGTGTGTCCATGGGCCCCTGCTGCTGGATTCCTGTGCTGGGTGTAATCTAATAAACAGCACATTGCATGACACGGATATTTAGCAGTAAATCTCATTTCAGCATGTTTGAATGCGTGCTCCTCATAATCCATATATTTTCAGTAATTCGGATATATTAAAAATATTTCACGGTTTTCATTATTTTCAAATTATTTTATGGGACAGGATGGGTGGTTTGGGTGGAGGATGCTGGGTTCCATCCCTGACATGCCTACCTGTAAGCATCCTTGATCACGATGTCTAACCCTACCTGCTCCTTAATACTTGTGATTTTACTCAGTCGCTTTGGATAAAAGCTTGTGTCAATCTTTCAAAGCTGTTTTTCCCCCCCTCAAAACTGCGAACATTTCATGCTAATTGATGATCAGTTGAGCTGGGAAAAGTAGGCAAATTATGTAATTATTCGACAGTATCACCAAACGAATGCAGAGATTGTATGTTCATTTGCAATTAGCGTGATTACGCCTTAGCACTGACATCCAATCACACAGTCAGTGGCTGCAAATCATCTGACACGGAAGAAGAAAGAAAGAGAGATCATTTTACCCAACATGGAAATCTGAAACGTAAAACCGTGAAATAAACTTTATTTGGTTTGCCCCCACCTTCCTCACATAATAATATAGAACTAACCTATCCTAGAACAACACACCGATGTAACAATCTAGATATTAGATTGATAGCGTTATCTGGCCCCTTTCATCATTTCTCTCAGTAAAAAGGATGTCAGAGCCAATCAGAGGTGTTCACCAAGCAATTACCAGATTCATCTGAAGTCCTTATTACTACAATTACTACTCAGGCATGCCTTGAATTCTCAGACGATTGTTCTAACACCATGAGGTCGGTCTACTGCAGAGACGATCTGACCCATGTTACAACAAAGGAAACGGAAAGAAGTTAAGATCAAAGTGGGAAGAAATTTGTTTTTACAGAAAAAAGGAGAACAACCTTGTTTACAGTTGCCAAGTAGTTTTTTGTTTTATTGTTTGAAAAGAACACAAATATTACTTGTCATGTCCAAAGTTTGATTTAGTTTGTGAAAATCTTGTGACAAAAACAACAAATATATAAGGTGATCTAATGCATTTCTGTTTTGTTGTTAGTTGTATAATAACGTTCATTTATAAATCATATCATATATCATAATGTGGCACCAATCAAAGAG
>JAOEHI010038778.1:9958-22433 GCA_025447815.1 Percopsis transmontana | reverse complement strand
TTTGTCTAGCTGTAGGCTCCTGCCTTTGTTGCTATTTTAACATGCTGTGGTATTCTGTCTGTCTTCCTATTTTACTCCTATTTTACTTATTTTACTTTAAATATTAAATAATATATCAATTCTAATTCCTTCAGTGGTTCATAGGTCACTATATACTGTAACTATACCAATACTCGAGTTTTACACATCCAACCATGTGTGTTCTCTGTGTATCTGGAATGGTTCACTAGCTGAAAGACATCCATCAAAGACAGCTCAATCATCAAACACTTCCCAGTACATGTGTATGAGCGAAAATAAGCAAGGGAATGTCACATTTGTAGGGCTACATCTACACCAGATGTGGTTATATGCACAATAGACGCTCGCACATACCAAAACAGTCGCTAGATAACTGACAGTTTTGTACAATATCTGTGCCAAAGGTTCAATAGTAATGGGATTCATGTATTATTCATATTGTGCCTTAACATAGACCGGTGGACAGTGACCTCACAAAGTCCCACAGATTTAAGCATGAAAGGAAACGCAGTTGAAGTCGAATAAAGAATAAAAGTTTACGGTTAATTGAAAAGTACATGCCTCAATTTGTGTCTGAAATTACCTCTTTTGGTTGAAGCTAGCATTACAAAAACATTGTTTTGGTAGCGCATGCCTCTCCCGCACTTGAGTGGTTTGCACTCCTCTCCACTCCCCCCCTTGGGTTTCAGAATAGAAACAGTGATTTAGGGCGTACATTTCGAGGAGAGTACCCATAATAGAATTTAATTAATCAAACTGCCTATTGTTGTATGGGGGCAGCATAGCCTAGTGATTAAGGTGGTCGACTCACCCGAAAGGTTGAGGGTTCGATCCCTAACAAGCCCAGCCTACCTCTAAGCATCCTTGAGCAGGATGCCTAACCCCTACCTGCTCCTTAACACTTGTTATTGTACTGATTGTAAGTCACTTTGGATAAAAGAATCTGCTAATTGTCTGTATACACAGTTACATGGACACATTAAATATGCATAATTTAAGGGTCATATTTTGGGGTGGTGGACTCAAAATCCTTTCAAAATGCTATAAAGCCACATGGCAGTGTCTCAGGTGTCCCGTGTGTTGGAGGACAGGCACCAGGAAGGAATGGAATATGCACGTGAATGGGAACACGCACGAGTGGAGAAATGGGATTCAAATCTAATTTGAATAACGCAGATCTAAGATGATAGACTGCGGGGCACACAGGGGTGATAGCACAATCCATCAACCGAGGAGGAGGAGACGAAACGAATGGGTAGAAGGTAACACGGAGGGGGGTTTACAATAACACATGGCTGAAAAGGTTGAAGAGAAGGGACGTGAAGTGTGGGGAAAGATGAAAGAATCGGTGCTAGAAAAAGAGAGGATCAAGCTAGGATTGGGGGGGGGCGCAGAGGTGATTGGAGAAGGAGAGAACAAATGAGAAGAGAGGGAGAGAGGTTGAAAAATGGAGGAGAAGAAAGAGAAGCAGAGCTGCAGAGGCGAGAAGATTAAAGAGGCTTCCACAGAGCCTCGGCCCCATTAATGTTTAACAAATTGCCGGAGCGCGGAAAAGATCATTGCCCGCTCCCTTGCAGGGGCCACACAATGCAATGTGGTGAGAAGATACCGCATATGAAATATTTACAATAGGCAATCATTTGTTTATATCTGTGACACGAGCTATTGTGATTAATGTATTATTCATGTCGTATTGTTTATTTCTTCCAATGCTGAGGGGAATCGGATGCCAGTTCACACAGGGCTGACAGACATAATTGGCACCGTGATCCTTGGATGCGACGAGTTTGGCGAGCAGGGTTTTTACTGCGATTTCTCATTTTACACATACAGAAGCAAACAGTACTGGTTTAGTCACGTTAGAGGTTGTACACTTTTAAGTTGATGCTATTTTTGAATTCAACACAACTAATGCCATTGTTTTAAGGGTCAATGAAAATGAGTGAGCCAGCATGTTGACTCTGATGTTATTTTCTTTAAAAGCTCTCCCCTCTCCAGTTATACGGTCCAACACTCATGCTCATATCTTTACCACTATTGGTTTCGTCATTCATCAAAATCTAACACAAAATCTTTACTCACGTGATGTCTCAACTAAAGTCAAAAGTTGCTTTTGCTGCCCTACTAACGACATTGTGTTTCCACATTCATTTTTAGGAAATAAAAGGAATATTTAGATTTGTCATAAGTTTGACAATGAACAGATCTTTGTAGTGGACATTTGAACCCCACTGTATGTTTACAAGGAATGCTGAATTAATGAAAATGTTCTCCATGTATGCTAGAGAAAGGTAACGCGGCCAGATTTGATATTGATGGCTCCAATTTTGCACAGTACCAACTGTGAAACTATTTTAAATAACCACAGCGGTTGTTTGATAGAAACAAATGCAGAAACTGTTTCGTGAAATTGCTCCAAATGACAGTAATTTGTTTTTCTAGACTATAAAATATATGGAGAAGTTTGCAATTGGGAAAGAAGGCCAAAAGCCTACTCGTCCTTGGAATTCAATAAAGAATAAAATAGTTTGCTCCATAATTATTCCTTCCTTAACTGAACTAGTATCGAGTGGCACAAATATCAACCCTTGTCATATATATATATATATATATATATATATATATATATATACAATGACAAGACAAGTATATTGGATCACTTAATGAGCCACATTAATTAATCTGATCGCACTTATTTAAAAGCAGCTTAACAACACTTCATTTGTTATGTCTGCTTTCCATTCGGCTTTAATGGCTCTAAAGTTAATTAAAGATGGTAGCTAGGTAATCTTGTACCACTGCTTTGCTGTAAGTAAGTTTGAAGCTCACCCAGGCCAGGCCTTTCTCTGCTTACACGGATGTAGTTAGTATTGATTCCACTTGCAGTAAGTACAGAGGGCCCTTGTGAATCAAAGACCTTGTCCTGGCCAGTTAACCAAGCCTAGCTAATCGTGTTTGGCAGAGTTACACCAATTTGCACCGATCATATACAGTGATATGCGATTATGAGTTATCAGGCTAAAAGCATCCAAGCACATGATTAATGACCCACTTTGCAATCTGCACCTGTGGGTTCAGCCTAAATCAATCCCTTCCATATATCTGGCCAAGTGATGAGCTCAAAGATAGTATTTCCGCTCCATATAGGTTTCAATTTAAGAGAAATTGCTGGAATCCGAGAGAAACCAGCTTGACTACATCACTGTGTAGTATTTTTTTTTAAAGATATGTCAGGCTTGTCACATGGCTTAATGCTTGGAGTTTGAATGAGGGAGGGGCAGCACAATTTACAAGATGAGAGGATGTGAATGCTAACATTATCAATACACATGAAGACCTACATCGCAGAGCTATGATAATATATATATATATATATATATATATATATATATATATATACACTTTTTTTTAAGTATATCAAATCTTTTTAGGTCTAAAACATTGTATGCTCCTAAGGTTAACGTTTGGCTGAATGCATTACTCAACAGGCACCATCCCTTTCCAAATTCACATCCTTTGACGTAGACACTATTTATTAAAAAAACAATATTGAGGTGTTTATTGTGTGACCTCCTCTACCAGCCAAAGAAACATCCGCTATGGCCAGGGAGAACAGTGATTGGCAGGATAAGAAGGATTCTTATTGGTTTATCTGAATATATGTGTTAGTGACATTAGCAGCTCAGCAACACCTCCTCAAACTTTTTTACAGCTGTCAAGCTCAAAAGTGTTTATTATTTTTAACCAATTAACCAACAGCTGTCAGACTTTCACCTGCCAAAAACAACTGCCAAAATTGTCTTATTAGGCCTACTGTGTTTTAGAGCGGGGATGCCCTTAATTAGGCCATGGTTGTAATGATCTAAATGTGTTCTTTTAATTTCTCTTCTGCTAATCCTCTTGAAGAGGTTAATTTGGAAGAGACTGAAGAAATCAGCAATGAAAACGACAACCTGGGCTTTGCTTGGGTCCTATCCACGTACAGGGAGACCATGGCGAGAAATCAGATGTTTCTCGTGTCTTAATCCCATCGCAGAGTGACAGTAGGTGGGCTGTCACTCGTCACTATTTGCCTGATGAAAGTAGTAGTTCAAACTACCTACTATTCTGAAAAATGTAATATTCATATGTTATATTATTCACTTATGACATTCAATTAGTAGCCTATAATGCATTGTCGGGGTCTCATTCACAAAACAGCTCATGTAATGACGTGAGAATGACAACAAGTTTTTAGAATTTTGACATTTGAACCCATGGCTCAGCGATCGGATCCAGAGCAACCCCCCCCCCCCCGCCCAACTACTCACATACACACCCACCCCCCCTTCTTTTTCCCCTTGTTGTCATTTTGACTTCGTCTCCCTCCCTCTTCCAGACGTGCAACATCTTGACTAACGCCCACACTTCTCTTCTCCTGCGATTCACAAGGCTGACATCAGCTACTAAATTTCCCATCGATTCTCCATGCAAATCCACCACTCCAACGCTTTGACTCTATAGAGCTGTCCGGCTTATTCCACAACGCCACGTGCTCACTTCCATGATAAAGGAAATCGATAGACTGATGTAGTGGGGGGAGGGGAAAAGTAAAACATTAGCTTTTTCTGGCCTTAATGGAAGCAGATAGCGGGGGCTGTCGAATTGACAAGCGGTATTGTTGCGGCTTTATGAGAGCCAGCCAAATCTACTTCCAAGCCAGACAAGTATACACACTGTTTTCACTAGAGCTGACAGATACCAGCCATGCACATTTGCACACACACACACACACACACACACACACATGAATGTAGGGAGCTAGGTAGTTTGTAAAAACACACTCTCTCTCTCTCTCACACACACACACACACACTCACCCTCACACATACACACCAATGGCATGGAAACTAAGACCAACAGTACAAGCGGAAACTCACAAACACACACACGCAGGCGTATACATGCGCACATGCGTGCAAAAGCTCATGAATGATTTATGAGAGAAGGAATTACCGCTCGCCTCATTCTCAGCTCAGACACACGCACGCACGCACGCCCAGAGCCACGTGCGAGACGGACACATTACACCCGCAATCAAGGCACGCCATCGGAGATGCACGGGCCGTGCTCGCACAGCAACATCACTCGCGCAGCAGACCCCCGTACTTCATTTTATTTCCCGATAATTAAACCAGAACTTTTGCACGCCTCTCCAAACACACACACACACACACACATACACACACTTTTAAGTGCTTTTCTCCTTCTCCACAACTTGCTATTGAGAGATAGCGGTGGAGTTCAATAGCTCTATTGCTTATTAGCTTTGGTCATGTTTTACGGTGTTGCGTCAGGTCCTAATTACACTCCCACTCACTGCAACCAGATGACGAAATTTGCGGTTGGTGAAGTTATTAAATAATGATACAGCCTCCGCTTTTAGCCTATTTGCCTCTCTCATAGTATATAGTCATCTGCATATATTTGCGGTGCTTGGGTATTAAGTCTGTGTTTACATGCAGAGGTGATTATATTAAATTGGGGCAGTGTTTTTATTTTTTTAAAGCAACCATTATGGTAATGAAGGTTGCACTGAAATGTAGGCACCACCCATTTTGTTTTTGCGGTGCCTTTATGCTCTGTCTTGTTATTGTTCTCTTGTCTCTCTGTATCTCAGTCACTGTATTATTTGTTAATCTTTCTCAACATCGCTCTCTTTCTCTTACTGCAATTTGGTGTCTGTCCCGTATGTCTGTGTATTTCAGGGCGTACACTGTATGCTGTGTTCTGTCTTGCTTTAAGCGCGATTTTGCTGTCACGGAAACAGTTTGAGGATTCAGCCAACACGTGCAACAAGCTATCAGAGCATCCGAAATTTCCAGTCGGATCTTCTGTAGTATGAGCAGAGTTGCGGGCTGACTTCTGGGTAAAGCCTGTCAGAACCACAATGTTCTCTCTAACAGCAGACAGAAATAATATCCGGGGGTGAAACGAAGAGCTACAAGAACAAGAATAGTTTGGATTATTTCATTTCCAAACTTTCATTGATGGCGGCAGAATGAATCATATTGTATTTTGTGATAAAAGTGATAAATAGAAGTGAAAAAGATTTAATGACACTATATTAATAATTTTTAGAATGCATCTAGTCTGCAGCCAATCGATAAAAACACAAGCTGATTTGAGTGACTATAAACACTTGCAATTGTGATACTGAAGGCAGCTTCTTGGTGTCATATGTTGACCAAGTTTCTTACCCAGAACATTACAGTGTATACAGTATATAATATCAAGCAAGTGGAACACATGCTAGATATATTCATGATAACAAGCATACGAAATGTGCTTGTTATCAGACTGTCTCTGACAAGTTGCCTCATGGGCCAAAATCATGTGATCTAGTTACGTCTAGGGGAGACATTTTGAAAAAGCTCCAATATGATAAACCGATCAGACAGCTTGCAGAAAGGCTGTTTATTATGGTGATAGGCTGCATAATAATACGGCCTCCAGACCACAAGGCCGCCGTAGAACATACAAACATACATAGATATGTGACAGTGCTATCTGGGTTCACACACAAACAAATAAGTTGTTTCCTGCACTCCTTAAGGCCGTTGTCAACAAAGTTAAGGATGCTAATGAGACTTGTCTCCCAGGATCCTTTGGCCTGTTTATGCAACACATATGGGGGCGAAAACGCTAACTCTCCATCTATCTCAGAGACATGCGTGCTTGTTCTCCTAAACACGCCTCGAGGTATACGTTGCCTCTGACATTTAGATGGGATCACTGAGGCGTCAAGTCGCGAGGCTGTAAACGTACTTGAGATCAGACGTTGTCCCTCTCCCCTCCCACCTGCACTCTCAACAATGACAGCAGAGGAATCCCACGCACCATGACTGTGACTACGTTTTTTAACACTGCGAGAAGTGTTGTCCACTTAATATTAGGTGTTACCGAAGAAGCCGTAATTAAATGTCCAGTAATGAAGCCTTAAGCAACATTTCATATAATTTATAAAGTCGAAACAAAAAGGATATATGAATAAATTATATGATTTGGTCCAATATATTTCCCTCTGTAAGAACAATCCACAGGTTTATGACTTGAATAGGAATGTAATGCGCTTTCAAATAACCTAAGCACTGTTTCCATCATGGTATGAACCCACCCTGGGCCAAACTTAAGACCATTTGATGAAGAACTGATCTCTGTGAAAGCGAGAGCAGATCAAACACAAACCGCTGCCTTGTTGTGGTGAGGCCTTTAAGTCTAGCTTCCTTCCAGGGCAAATAATACAGGGCAAACATAATGCATGTGAAACTACACATACACTTGATGTGTCTACTCATTTGCGGGCTATGAAAATACACACAGAAAGCCCACAGCTCCTCGATTCGTGTCAGTTATTACCCTTGTGGTTGAAGCCAGCGTTCCAAAAACATTGTTGTTTTGGTTTGAAACCAGTGCTGACTGGCCGGCAGTCCTCTCTACCCCTTCCCACGCAGAGCTTGTAGGCTCACACTGTTGGGGTCTGGTGGCGCTAAAACACAACTATGTAACTATGAGCACAGCAGTGGACTGCATACCTAAAGAATACGACTGCCTGAAAAATCCTCTTCATTACTACGACGCACAGGATAAAGTCATTCCCCCAGGTTATGCAAATATTATTTAATAAAACAAGAGGTGTGCTCCGGAAAGCCATCCCTCTCAGATGCATTAGCAGCATTAAGGTTCCATCAGATGGTGTGTTTTGCCAGCGTGGCCTGTGCATTCTGCTTATTGTTTCAGAGAAGCCCATTAGCTTACAGTGGAAAGGAAAGCTGCTGCCAAGACCTTAGCTTCTATTACATGACGTTCTGTCGAGTTAATGTGGGCTTGGGTGTGTGCATATGTGGTGTGTGTGTGTTAAAATAAAATATGCCGGCACAAATGTGTGTGGCCGTGCCTGCACTAAGGTGCACTTGATAAGTGTGTGTGTCTGTGTGCACCAGGGAGTGTGTATGTGTGTGTTTTGCCATAGGTAATTGTGTATGGATACAACCGTGTGTGTGTGTCTGTGTGCCAGCAAGGCTGAAGTGCTGATGGAAACACATTAGTGTATCTTTTAACAGCAGTGAGCAAATATTCCACATTTTAGAAATGGAAAACAGATGAGGCCTTGTAAGAAATAAATATTCCAGGCGGACGAGAGCTCATTGGCATCTGATCACGAGGTGCACGTGATGGGCTGAAATATGATGCATCATTGGGGGGTCGGGGTGGGGGGTGTAAATTAGGGCAGTCTCTTTTCTTCTCTAAATGTCAAACTTTTTGCTTTGCTCTGCGTCGGTCTGGGTTGTTTCAGAAAGATATGCATCAAAAGGCACGCAAATAAAACTGCCGTTACACAGAACCCAACATTTTTGTTCCAACTCATTGTTTATGTTAGTCCACAAATGTGCACATGGCCGTAGAGGGGGAGTTTAAAGAGTGATGTGAGCCTGTGAGTGCTGTAGAAGGGGAGTAGAGAGGAGAGCAGGCCACTCAGTACTCAGGTGTGGGAGGGGCATGCATTTGAAAAGAACAATGTTTTTGTAACGCTGGTTTCAAATGCAAGGGAAATTCCAGACACAAACCGACAAGTGTAACGTTGGACGTGTTTTATTATAAGATGCTATACGGCAAGTCGTTGTACTGTTTGGCAAACTTTTGGGCCATTTTATGGTAAGATGTCAGAGGCTATGCCAATCGCTTACATATAAAGTGGGTGGTCAGAGTGGGGAATTGCCAGGGGTCAGGGTGGGGAATTTCCAAGTACTATGTATTGGCCATGGAAAAATCTGTTTTATTTACTTTACTAGTGCTGCCAAAATATTTGCAGAATATCACATGCCAATGAAAGCAACACTACAATTGTTTTTAATCTTACATGCCATGCTTATCTCAAGTAGTCAGGTTTATTTTGTATACTATTACTATTACTACTACTATTCAAAAATATTGGGCTTTTGTAGTGGGACGAATATTGCATGAATATTGTCTGGCATGTGACTTCTTTGATTTCAGTATGACCTCAGTATAACAATACAGTTTTTCCACTCCGATACCAAGACCTCCACATCTCAAGTGTCGTATATTTTCTATAGTTTGACACAGGAATGTGACCTCCCATTGCATTCTTATCATTCTATTTCTATGCATGTATGAGTCATGGCTCTCTAGTTATGTGTCACATATTTCAAAAATGTTCAAATGGATATTTATTGTGTCTTTGTCAGTTGGGTCAGACACTAGAATTGAGTTGCTGCTTAGTGGAATTTTATTTGGCAAAAGCGTGAGAACAGTGGAGAATTCAGTTCAGGGATATGGATTCCAGATGCTTGGTAAGCAAAGACACCCACAAAAAGAGGATGATAGAAATATATATATATATTTTTTATTTTTATTTTTATTTTTTTTTTATTTGGGACGCCTTTCTAAACACTCAAGGACATCTTACAATGCAAATACATAGATTTAAGAGAGTTGGCTAAGATAAAGCCAACTGATAAACATACTATAGTAGTAAACATTTTATCTTAGAAATAAATAGAAAATAATCAAAATAAAATAAAAACAGTCTGGTAAAAGTGGAACAAAGGGTCAAACGTCATATTTGAAGCGATTGTAGCCAACGGCAGCCCTCTGTGACACACAGACAAGGGCAGAGTTCGCAAAATACTTGACTGAAAAAGAAATTAAGAGAGAGTGTGTGTGTGTAAGGGGACAGATTAGCTGAGAGGGCGAGCCCAGGGGAGACTGCAGAGGTCTGCCATTGGAAAAGCACCATGGGTATTATATCACGAATGTGTGTGTTTTGGCTTAGAAAGTGAGACCATTTATGATTGGGGGTGACTTGTGACACCCTAGGCAGACACTTCCCGTCTGGCTTAAATCTGCCTCCCCCCCCCCCTCTCTCTCTCTCTCTCTCATTGTATCTATCCATCTTTCCTCTTTTCATTCTCTCATCTCCTCTAGAAGCATTTCAGTGACTCCCTCTGTTCAGTGTTTTCTTGCTGTTTTGTTTCACGCTCTCCTTATCCTGGGCTCTTTTTTCCTCCATATTTCTACAGCTTTCTCTCCATGTCAGGTGGAATTTATCAAATGGAATCAAGGGGGTGAGACTGCTATGGCTGCTGTATTCTGCTCAAGAGGGCTAACAAAGTCCAGAGAGCTTCCAGATCTTCTTTCCAGGGCCTCCTTGCGCTTAAATCACCCCTCCCATACACACAAGTGTGGGGGGCCAAGTGTGTCACTTTCAATAGCTTCATTGTCTCATGACGGGGCTCTAAAGAAGGGGCCACAACCAAAGGGCATGTTGTTTGTCTGTGTCCGTCATATCCCGACCACACATACGACAAAGACCTCCGTTGGACTCATGCTTAATGTGGCTACTCGTCTGTGAATTTTGTGTGTGTGTTTTGGGGATGGGTGATAGTTAAGACAATGGCGATTTGGTGGCAGTCGTGTGAAAACAGACTGGTAACAGACTGGCACAAGAACAAGCCAGAATGATTGTCTGTATTATAGAAAGGCCTACATTACACATGCTCACTACTAGCACATGACACAATCAACACACTATACACACTGGCTTGTTATAAGTAAGTATAGGTCAAGGCCCAACTCACAGCCTGCATTTGCTATTCTCAACGACCAGGCTAAAGCTAGTTTGCCTACACCCAATGGGAAGGCTAAAGCTAACATTAGCAGTCTTTGTTTTCACCTTACACAGACTCAGTTTAGCACATCTCATCTCCTGAGACGAATATAGGTGAGACAGTTTTGTGTCATATTGTATTCATTTGCACAATAAAAAGAATAAAAATAAGTTCAAATGAATAATGGATCTACAAATTAGCATACTTTTTCAGTCATGCAGGGTTTCCCCCTGGATTCTGTGACCAATGTGAATACAATTTGAAGCCAAACTCCACATTCACTAGATCTTCAGGCTAGCAGAATATACAATAATCTCTATAATATTTACATTTTACATATTACATTAACTCAGGGTTGCCGGCTCTCACACTCCAGGCATGTGACACAAGCACTCACCTTTAGCCTCACGCTGTCACGCTGCCAAAACAATTCTTACGCTGTTTTTGTGACCTTTTGAGTGCATGCCTAACGAGCATTCTCCTGTGGCCCAGAACTCCAGTGCCAGCGCCTACGCCACTTCCGCTCCAAAACCTCGACAGTCAGCCAGCCGACCTGCCTGCCTACCAGTCCTTCCCCCACCTTCGACTCGCCCACAAACCCTTGGCCACTCCATACCTTTCATTCAAATATTTACTAAACCCTTACCCACTGTCTGCTCATGGGTCTGCTCCCCGAACCAATAACACTATATCCACTTTTTGATTCCATTATGCTTATCATTTGGTACAATTTGTAATATGTCAGTGTCTACACCTTTGTTCAATTACCTAATTAAAAAGCTATATCTCTTCCCCATAGACTGTAGAGAGAGAAGAATGCAGGGGTAGCCTTGTATGGCTCCAAATGGATTTGGCTGTGTGAGTGAAAGAGTGTTTGTTCATGTGTAGATTTGGCTGTGTGTGTGTTCATGTATTGGCTATGTGTCTGGAGTAGGTTCTTGTGTTCTTTTGTTTCTTTTTGTATGGTTCTTGCTCCCATTCTGATTCTCCTCTTCCTATAAACCCTTTATAATTTCCCTTTTTAACTTGTGAACATTCAATAATAGGTTGTAGGGCCTAGTTTTGTTATTGGACTTCACTTTCATCAGTGAACGGACCATAGTGTGCCATTTGTAGGGTTAGTGTACGTCTAATATTGTGAATATTGTGAGTCCAAATATGTGCACGTACACGTGATTAAGCCCATGTCATCAAAAATCTCTCTCCAGCCAGGTAACCAAAGTTGGCAACCCTGCATTAACTGGCTCAAAGAGATACAGTATTTGTTCAGACAAGGTATTGAGAGAGTGCATTGCAAAAAGTAGCCACAACTTTGATTATATTATTTCCAAGCAAATCAACTTTTTAAAAAAATTCTTGGATTAGGTTTCAATATTGAGCTATGGAGCTACGGTTTATGTGGTGGGAATATGCAAATAGCGATGGATTGAGAGAAACCGGGGGATAGAGAGATGACAGCACACATTCAAACACAGAGGAAAGAAAAGAGAGAGGAATCAGGGCAGAGAGAGATGGTGGCAAAACTCCCAGATCAAATAATAAAAGAACTCAAAGCATGCCATTTTTCATCTCCTCAAGTGTTTTCTCCTCTCTTTCTTCACCCTTCTTTTGTAATGGCATTGACGCGGGGACTCTTTTATGTGAGCACCCCCTTGAGGGCGCAACGGAACAAGAGCAGATTCTCTGACCTCCCTCCACACATACACACACACACAAACGTAGCCCTCTTTCTAACTTTCTCTTCTTCATACAACTGTCTTTCTCTCTCTCTCTGTCTCTCTCTC
>JAOEHI010038757.1:0-22440 GCA_025447815.1 Percopsis transmontana | reverse complement strand
TAAAAGCTCGCTCGTTGTAAAGTCTGTGTATAAGGCGCGACATGTCTTTAGGCTAACTGATAACTGAGTTATCAAATTGTTATAGAAACTTGCCTAGATTTTGACTTTACGCCTGCTACTGACTAACGGTAGGCGTAAGATTTACGCCCGGTTTTAGCGAATAGAGGACTTAAGCCTAGATGATGCAACGGTCGTAACTATTAGGACTTAGAATGCCGAGTTACGACCAACTTGCCTTAAGACCAGGCGTAAGCCCTGTTGGTGCAACCGGCTCCAGGAGTTTTGGGCCGATTTATCCCCGATTTACCTCTCCCGACAATCGGAGGCGAAATCTGGTCTGGGACCGTGTTCGATACCGATGTTCGGCCAAGATTATCTGGTAATGTGAGGGGTTTACAGATCCAGGCTTAAGCCTCCCGATCTGCTTGCAGACTCATCGGGGCCGATAATATCAAACATGTTTGATATTTAGGATATAAAATCGAAATTATTGCATCAGTACTTTCCGAACAGGACCATAATATCCAATGAGAGAGATGAGCTAACGTATTCCCGGAGCAGCTGACGGTGTTGCCAAGTTACGCTAAACATTCTAGCCCTAACGTTAGCTAGCATACTACTGTTGCTTTTTTTTCTTCTCAATGTAAATCACTAACGTTGCCAAAGCAAGTTGTTGCACCACCTCCATTTTTTGTTTACTTCTGCTTCCCCGTGAGATCACGTGAGGTGGGGCAGAGGGAGCGATGCCCCACGATAATCTTAATAATATCCTGCAGTGTGTGATGCGCCATTATTTTCAAATCTTGTAATGTGAGATTCTCCTTAAGTGTGTGATGCAACCCGGTTTTAAAACTCCTGTAGTGTGAGCCCAGCTTTAATCATGTCTAGCTAGTCATTGGCATTCCAGTTTATGTCATTAAGGTAGTGTCTCTATTACTCTATTTAGCTTTGTCTATCCTCTCTGGTGGTCCAACAACTGCTGTTTGCTGTTTAGAGCTGACGTTAGTTTTCTGGGAATGTTCCACCCAGACACAAGCTTATAAAAAATCTGAATGCAAATACAAATAACTTTATAATTAGGATGTAAGACAAACTGTTAATGTCATTACTACTAAAATTGACATCTTTCCAGCACACTGAATAGGACAGCATACTGTACAGTATCTGCCAAGAAAAAGACATTCCCATTTAAATGCTTGGGAAGGGTGTTGGAATATATAGACTTTGGCTAATGATATTGAACTTCTGTTATACCCTCAATTCAGTATTTTCCTCACATCATCATTAAGCCCTCAAGATGATTGTATAGCATAAAAAAAATCCCTTGTTTGTGTTACGTGATTGACTGGAAATTAACTTTAACCAGATCAGTTCTATTTCCATTTGTACTGAAAAACAAATGTGTCTTAAACACTACAACAATTTGATTTTGCAAACCAGAAGAAACAGCGATCAGCTTTGTAGACATGCTAAAAGTATTTTTTTGATGATCAATGAAATTAAAAGAACTTTACACCCTGTGACTCCACTGCAGCATTGATAAAGTGTTGGCAAGCTCTATCATTAGCAGCAGCACTCTACAAGGCAGGAAGTGAATTGGACATATTGGCTACCAACATATCATGTTCACATCACATCATTATCCGACACAACACATTGCTGCACAGCATGATACAGACCATGCATGGTAACATTTATTGAAGACATGCCAAATTATCCACAACAAAGAGATGGAAAACTGCAATACATGATTTAGAAGAGGTCATTTGACAACAAAATTTTAAATTTAAGCTGTCCTACAGCCAGCACTGCTTAGGTTAGCCGCTTAGCTCAGGACCACAAGTGAGAAATGGGAAAACGCGATCCTCAGGAATGATTAGTTAGGCAGTACTGTATATGTCTTGGTAAAGATTTGTTACAATGTGATTAACTTGCGCTTTGGCCATTTATTAATGTGACATACAGTAGATCATACCATTCCAATGATAGTGAAATGCATATATATATATGTATGCATGTGGGTGTGTGTGTATATATATATACATGTGTGTGTATGTATGTATATATGTATATATGTATGTTTGTTTATATGTATATATATGTGTGTGTAAATAGATACTGTGTATATATGTGTACATTTATGTGTATATATATTTGTATGTATGTATGTATGTATATATATTGTGAAAATCTTTGGATTTTGCTGCTTTTGTTGCTTTACTCTGTTTTTGGATATAGGTTTTCTTAATATGAGATTTGCGTAGGATTGTGGTTTGCATGCTTTGCTCAAGGCTATCAGCGACTTGGGAAAACAATTACATGAATCGCATCCATCCACCTGGGTATAACCTGCATAGTTTAAATCTACCCAAAGACTTTTTAAACCAAATTTGATGTCACCTGTCAGTAGATTTGCTTATTGTGAGACCTTAACCTAAAAAATTGTGTGGAATGCTGTTGCATATTTTCCCCTGCATTTATGGGTTTTGATATCAAAATGTGCCTAAATTATTCCTTGAATTAATCCTTCATTTTCAAAGTATAGGCTTCCTTTTTTCAACCCAGACCTTAGTGCAGTGGTGTGGAGCACAACCTCAAAGATATTTCACGACACTGCACTATGTCACTAATCAGTCAGTCAATAACTGCCTTCAAATATGAAAAATGGGAAATGCACAGTATAGTACAGTATAAGTGAAAACAGATTGCTAACATTAGCTACAGTAGCACAGATGTACAGTAGCTATGGAATAAAATCAGGGGATCAACATTCTATTCTGCCTTGAAGACCACTGTGGGCGGAGCCATTTTGCGTTGAGGTTGCCAAAAGGGAACGTTCTTTATTCACTGCCATGATAATCTAAAGCCATTAAACTTCGCAAATAGAGGTGTTGCCAGTGTATTTTTCCCACTTTTATTATGCTAGCCTAACCAGGCAATAACTGACGTCTTTAGCAGCATCTTGGAGACCCATTTAGAAATTATAGCCACCCAACTCTGCAAGTGTAAATCATAGAACTGCATACAGTAGGTCCAACTTTTATTTTGACAATGCGCTGGTACTCTCAATGCTGAAATCCTAGTTTTATTCTCACGGTGGAAATATATTATATGGGGTTGTTTCTTCTAGTTATTTTATAGTTTTGAATAAAACCTGGTTGAAAGCATGGTTTGAGACCATTTCTTTTAGGTAAAGCATGTAAAGGCACATCTGAGTAGGCCTATACTGTGTTTCCCCTTTTCAAAAAGGACATTTATCATGGTTTTTGAAGACTTAACCATTTGCCCATTGAACTGCTTCATAAGCCCAGTGATGAGTGACAGAAAAATAGTAAGTTTCTTAATACCTACTATATTAAATAATGGGAAACAAACTTTGAATAAGGTCTGGGTGAAAAAATCAATTAAAACTTCCTGGTGTACTGTTTGGTCCATGTACATGCCTTCATATTGCATATATACTTTATTTATATAAATGCACAGCATACCAATGTATACCATAAAATAGGGCTGGGTTGTATAGATATGTAGTGGTTGGGAGTTTGTTTTATAAAAGGCATTCATTGCAGGAATTTACATAATAGTTTAGAAGAACAGCTGGGAGACATTGAAGATAAAGCGTAGACAAGCAAGTAAGACCTAAGATTTAGGAGAAGTAGAATCGGTGGTATATGGGGTCCTACTCTACATACAGTGTTTACTTGTTTGTATACTGTAAATTTAAGAAATTAATAAATAAAAACATTTGTCTATAGAACTGGTTCTTTCTAGGGATTTGGGTCAAAAGTACATATGCTGCAGGATCAAATGAAATCTAGTGAATGAGGAAGGGAGCCTGGACATGCATATTGGTATAGTCCACCCAGATCAAGGCAAAATTTCACAGGTTTGGGAGAACTATAGGAAGTCTGCACGCATAGTATTTTAGAGTGGCTGGACTCCCATATACATATACTGTGTATATATATATATGTATATATATATGCAGCACATACACACATCACTTCCAAGTTTTCATCAGTAGCCCCTCTGATTCTCCAATACGAAACCACAGATAAATAACAACTGTCAAACCTAATAAAAATATTGATTATATACATTCAGGCATGCTCTTGGTCTACAAAATGGTCAACAAAATAATAGTAATAAAAATCCAAATCCAAACCCTCACATAAATGATAATCCAAGTGTCTACCAACCCAACATCGCTCGCCATACAAATGTTTTATAAAACCTATATCTTTGTATATCCATATGTTCATATTTCAAATCAAGGAACCCAGTATATCTATCATGGTTAACAAGAAATATAGAAGAAACAATGCAGCTGTCAAATTTTTGTGGTCCGCTTTGAATGGCGTCCTAGTCCTGGTATAGGATAACATCTGCAGTTTCTAATTCCACTTTTCATATTCTTCTCCTTTCATCATGCTTTCCAAAGATTTTCCTCTTCTCAGAATATTCCAAAGAAAGCTATATTCTTTTAAGAAACTTCAATTTGGTTTTAACTTAATAGTTTCCCAAACCAAGTTTTTCTTTGTCAAGCAAATATTACTGGATTCTAAAGCATGCATTTATGTTTTTATTTATTTTACATTGATCTGATACTATAGATTATAGATATTTTCTGCTTTCAGTCTACTCACAATAAGTAAGGCTATTTTTGTTTTGTGTGAAAGTGAAAGAATGTAGTTGTTTTTCTTCATTGCATCCATGGTTTGATTTTCACAGCTGGTTTTTATCTCCGATGTCATTCATTTTCCAACTCACTTGGTTACTGTTGAAAAAATATGAGGTTTGGAAGAGAAAATGTAAGAGTTAAACTTATATCATGGCAGTGGTGTAAAGTACTTAAATATTATTTCGTGGAATTTGTGCACAAAGTTGTTTTTCTGTTTACTTTAACTCCAATACAATTTCCATGACTACAATTATTACTCACTGTAAAATACAATAAAACAAAAACAAAACAACAACTACAGTATGCTAATATGCTAATAACCTCATCTTTTTTTTAAAATCAATAGAAAACTTTACATTTTTTAATGTATATTTACTTGTACTTTTAAGACTTCAGGGCATTTATCATAAGATATTTTTTTGATAGTTAGGTACACTTAATGCCAGATACTCAATGACTTTTACTCAGGTAGTATTATAATAGGTTACTACCAGCTTTTACTGGAGAGAGCCATTTTCCCAACAAAGTATCTGTATTTCTAGTTAAATAGAATTTTCATTTCTTCCTCCATCTCTTTGTCTCACTGCTGTGTGTGGTGTCGAGGGCTCAGAGTGCATTGGTGTCATGTATCACCTCTTAAATAGCAGTTTATTTAGTTTGAAGTTATGTGCAGACACGCACACATTATTTTAAAGGGAAATTGAACTTTCATAAAACCATTGACTGTATAGAGTTTTACCTTAATTACACAGTCTCGAGACTGAAAATATTCAGTTTGGACGCTTATAAACAGAATCTACTGTTGTTGTATAAATTATACATTCAGAGCAAGAAGCGTTGTTTTAGAACAAAACAAAAACAAAAATTATTTCACATGAATAAAAAAATCCTGCTATTGTGAGATGGAGATTTGTAGGTACATAATTAACTACAGTATTTTCTTCTAGATAGCTCGAGTCCATTGCTATGGAAGTTTCTATGTTTAAGATAAGGTAAGTATTGGCTCAGGCAACAATGACCAAATCGAATATTTAATTGCGAACAATAGCATGTAGACGTGAATAAGTAGCTGAAAGGTTGCAGCTTTTAAATCCCAGGCCAGATGCCGAAAAATAGATCTGTCAAGACATCAACCTGAGAATTGATGTAGTCAAGTCCGATCCAATTGTGCCCTTGAGCAAGGCCATTGATCGCTTGTTCCCTGGGCAATTGATTGAGGGGTTAGTGGGTTAAATGGACACATTTCCAAAGCGTAGACAAATAAAGATATTTCATACAGTCAAAGTTTTTACATTTTCATTTCAATTTTACTTTAAGATATCCTTTTCATAATTATGTTGTACACAGCCCAAAAATATTTTTTTGCAACTATACACAGGCCTCATTAAAGGAAATAAAACATAATGTATGATTATTTAAACTTTTGATATAGAGAGACCAATTAATTAGGTTTGTGCTTTCATACCTGACACAGAAACGACTATGATGATGACGAGGCCCAGAATGATGGAGACGATACTGAGCAGACGAGCCAGTCGTCCCAGCCTTGTGGCTCCATCTATATCCCCCACCTGGAGGCTGTTCCTGGACTGGAAAGAACACATGCATTGGCTAAAGCACAAAATGTTTGTTCTAGTTGTATATATTCTAAAGTTACTCCAGTTTAATTTAAGGTATATTTATCAAGTATTAATCCAAAACGTAAATAGATCTTCCTTTAAACACTACAACAATTTAATTGTTGCGGTACCAGTAGAGAGAGTGGTCAGCTTTCCAGACACTTTGGAAGTATTTTTTCAAGAAACAATTACATTTAACTGATCCGTTTATTTTTGCCAGGACAATAACGTTATAGTCCTAACACTAATTGAGTTAAAGAAGCTAAAAAATCGAAGGTTTAAAAAGTTATATTCTGCTTAAAAGGAGTAGTGTCTTTTATGTGGCCACTGGGGCCAGAATGATTAAAAAAGTCTTTGCTCTCCGCCTTTCTTCGGTCACAGTGGTCAAGTGTTTTTGTGAGTACATGTTGGTGTATGCTCCATCTAATAGCTCCATCACAGATTAAAAAACAATATGATGTTATAGTAGCTACTTCCTCTTAAAGGGGACCTAAATTTCCATATCTCCCAGATGAGAAAATATGTTTGCATAATGTTTTGGATGAGTTAGAGCTTCCATTATAACATTTCAATTTCAATTTTGTCATTCAGTTGATGCTGTATCAAAAATCCATGGCCATATGTTACTGACAAGTAAAAACATTCTATTCTATTAATGCTATTAGGAATTCCTCCTTAAAAAATAGTATTTTATGGTGATAGGAGAGAAAACACAAATTCTGCTCACGTATTATGCATGTAAATTAGATATGGCAATACCCTGCCCAAAACGGATATTGAGAATGTTGGATCTTATACATTATTAAAATTCTGCTTTAAGTTAGTTTAAAGCAGAATTTTCAAATGGTTGTCAGTGAGTGAGTGTGCACTAAAGGTGTCATGTTTGATGTTGAAATATTTATCCCAAGGCTCTCTAATAACCTGCTTTAAAGGGGACACATAGCATAACAGACAACCTGTCCTAGGTACTTTAGATGTCCATAAAATAGAATATGAACTTGATACAATTCATTTATTCTCAACTGTCTGTGTTATGTGTAGTCCATCATAATGGCAAGGTTTATAGAAGATTCATTTGATATGCACAGCCTATTGGATTGAGCAAATGAATGCAGCAGTGTGAAGGCCTTGTATATCAAGTCACTGCTGTAAGTGTATTGCAGACAGGATAGTGATTGTGTGGTAAGGGGTGATATATACTAATCCCTAGACCTGACGCATTGCCTTTTTTGAGCAAGAGTCCTCATAAAGCCTATTAGGGTGAAACCACTATCTTAATACTTGATGAGGCCCATGTGCTCAATACAGTTTCAGATCAGAGGCTTCTGTGGTGCATGGATTTCAGTCAAGGCAATACACAACAACAACAACAACATTTCACCCCTAGACTAGGTCAGATTGATCAAACTGATGAAGCAGCTTATATTTTTTCTTACAATTTCAACAGTGGTCCATTGTGGTATAAACGCATAATGACACACACAGACACACACACATAACCACACTGTGAGAAGGTACATATTTTCTTTGTTAAAGGCACTGTTTGGACTTAAATAAAGAATGAAATCAGATTTTGACCATTTTTGGGGGGAAATTACTAGAAAAAAAAACTAGAAAAAATTTGTTTAACTATTGACCATGACATGCTATTCAAAAACATTGTATAACATAATATGCGTTTTTAACTGTGAGTGCTGTCCATGGTGCTGAACTAACCTTGTTTGGTTTGGTATACAGTCGTTCTTTTTCATTATTTGAGTCTCTGAATTACTGTAAGCCTACCTTCAACATGTAACATGTAATGGAATATTTTATTTTGAACTATGGTTCAAACTAACCCTAGTTTTAATAATATATAATTCTATAGGTTTAGACAGCTGGATCTTTGCTAAGCACACACAACATATGGGCAGTGTCATGTGAGATGCCTGGTGTTCTAAACTGCCCCAGGTTCTAAGCTGTTCTTTGAACTAATTCCCTTCCCCCTTTCCTGTTGAGACAACATTTATCTTTGATTACCTCCTCCAGATAAAGGTGTTTTATGAGGAGGTCACAGGAGAATGTAAGACTGTTTGTTTTCCATTTGCCTATATGACCCCCTGACCTGGTCACATGTATAAAGAGGCAACTCAGACTCCAGGGGGCTGGGCTCCTTCTCATTCAGACGTTAGAGCTCTGTTTGTGAACGTGTCCCTTCTTTATGAAGAATAATTAAAAGCCAAAGACAAACTTCTCTTTTTCCAGTGTGGTTATTGTAATTTGCCATACCAAACATCCCTGTCTTTTTTTGAGGCACAGATTGAGAACTTTTTGGATGTGCTTGTGACAAGTGATAAGACCATATTGTAACACTGCAGAGAACTGGGCGAAGGGGGGGGGAAATCACCCTCATCTGTCGCTGTGCTGTCTACATGCTGTCTTTAGTGTGGCCAGTGAAATCCCACAGTGTATGCTCAATCTGTGTAGGTGTGTCAAAGCAACACAAGCATGAAATATGAAGTTAGTCAATGGAATATTTACCAAATAAACACTCCCACTATATGCTGACTATTTGGAATGCCAAAATGTTTAGTTGGGAGACGTTCATTCCATGGCTTATTGTCACTAATATTAAACCCTATTTTATTTTTCCTGCATTTCTTGCATTTCACTCACAATCACAAATTATAATTTCCATTATATAAATAAATAGTGTTTCCATTATTCTCTGCTAATTTGTATAGGCCTTTGCAAGAACATTTAGGGTTCATTTATGAGGAATTTTAACTGTGTATTCAAACATCCTTAACTAAGAGATACACCTTTATTACTTTAAACTAGTTTCAAACATATTAAATTTTTGTTAGATGCAATGGCATTCTCGCGCACACATACACACACACAAACAAACACACACGCATACATGCATGCAGGCAGGATTCTCAGTTGCAGCCCGGTGGAGAGTCCATATTGATCTAGACTCACATCACAGAGAGAAGACACATCAGCATTTTCAATCAATGGCTGTCCCCCTCAGTACAACACTGCCCGTAACAATGCATTATGTAATAACGCCGAATTATGTAATAACGCCGCATTATTTAATAACTATCAAAAATGTTTTTACTTCATTATATAATAACACCCACATGTTGTAACAATTTGGTAACAATTTCAAAAATGACTATTTTGAAAGCAATTTATTACATAATGGGTTGCCTCTTCTTTAAATGAACAGTGCTCAAGTGGTTCATGTTATAAGCCTATAATTCTGTCAGTGCACCTCAAATATATTCACGTTATTTTTGAAGGCGAAAATAAATCTTTTGATTTGTGTAGGGATTTCCGGTCTTAGATATATATTAATAATTATCTGCTAGTTCCTGGGGCAGTTGCCACTTACATAGATAGAAAAATTTGTAGGCTAGGCTTTTAACAGATTTTCTTCTTCCAGCCCCTTATCATTAATAATAGACAGCTACCAGCCTGGTGGGGAGGCAAAAATGTGTAATTCATGAAGATGAATGCCACTATATGATCCACATAAGTACATATATAGTATATACAATAAAGTATGTAACATTTTAAAATGAGTATTGCCTCAGCAGGTTTTCTACCTGTAAGTGGTGCTTTTAGTGTTTGGTTACACTTTACACAGGTTAATTATTCCATTATTCTAAGTGCTTGATACTTAAAGAGGAATTTAACTCTTGTTAAACTCTTGCCTCTGTAGCTTCCTAACCTTCAGTCATCACACTGACGTTTGGCAAAAATCATTTGTGGACCTGAACTGGTATTTTTTATCCTTTATTCACTTCCCCTTTTTACCAAAAACACGTCTCCACTACAAAATGAAACTTTATTCTGCTTTAAATGGAGTAATTCACACATTTAAAGATTTAAATCAGAAAGATATATGAAAACCCTTTCACTTATCCATCACAGTAGATAGTTTCGTTTCCTGTTGTATACATACAGTATAACTATAAGCTTAACTCAGAGGTTTCATAGGAATAACTAGCTCCAATATTATGGAGTTCTTTCTCTGTGGCCTCTGTATTCGACTACTAATAAGAACTCACACACACACACACAAAACTATCCATTCAGCAGCAGCCTTGCTAACCCATATTTCACAAGCAAATCTGTCGAGCATGCATGATCCTGCAGTTTTGGCCCTCCCATTACTGGAATAGGTTGGTCTTGGCAATAAAAGCCCTTTCCTCCTTCATCTCCAGTCCCCATAATTTACTCCACATCTTGTGTTTGCCAAGCCACAAACCCATACCGCTACTTCATCTGTCACTGATCTCCAGGCAGTTCCTACCTTCTTTCTTTCCTTCCTTCCTTCCCCTCTTAAGCAGACATTTGGAAGTTGGCTTATAGGTGGAGCTAATGCTTGAAAGTGCTTTTGAATCATAATGATGAATGGATTGTTTGTGTTCAGGGGTCCTGTTAAAGCTGCACCATCTGTCAGTGCAGAAATATGCTGATAATGTTAAAAAGGTTGAAGGAGCATTAACATGATTTTGTTTTTTTTCGTACACTGAAACACATTCATCTGGCTGATTAGACCACTTCTTACCCTGAATTCCACTGAAGTCTGAACAAGGAAAAATCTGGCCTCCTACTCCTACACAAAGGTATGACCATTTATGTCTGAATTTGGGTAAGATTTTGTGAAAAAAATAAACCTGACATCACAGCAACATGGTGAATAATTCAACCTATGTTGTTTTAACATTTCTCACACCAATCTAAAGTACTAAAGTAGCTTTTTTGTTATGATGTCATGATAACTTTATAAAGCCAGGGATTTCTTTCACTATAAGGCCCATAAGTCTTCACAGATTTCTCTCCATTGGCATTGTACTGTGTACAGCCCCTGTCTCTGTCTCTCTGTCACACACATACACATGTCAGATAGTTTAACATGATTGCTCATTGATGCTGGCTCATGACTCCAAATGTAATGGTGTGTGGGAAAGCATTTTAGCGATAATATCACGCCTATGCTTTTAGCACTAAACTGTAGTGCCATACCAAGACCTTCTACAACCCGTAATAAAGACGAATCTTTGTGATGTAGTAATACTGTTAGAATTCAAAGGTAGTGTCATTTCACTCCCATTTGGACAGACCAAGTCAATGTATATGTTAAAGAGTAACCAAACACTAATATCAAACCACAAGAACTACACCCTATTCAAGATGAACACAGGTTAGACAATTGCTTTACCTTTTTTGCTCAAATTGATACCACGTGATGTGATTTGCTATCTTTTGTATAGCAAGTGACATCACATTGTACTTACATATTACATACAGTACATACTAGTGTGGAAATGTGGGAGTAGTAGTTTAAGAGAAATAAACACAGACCATGTGAGTTTTGAAAAGTAACCATTTATTCATTCAGTATAGAAGTCTAAGTCGCTCTACACAAAGACATCAAATTGCTAATGTTATCTATACAACCTTTGGCCGGTGTAATTAAGGTTTCTTATTGTCAATTATACAACAAAAAAAAAAGATCTTCAATGTACCTCTTAACTCATCATTTTAGCAAACGCTAACGTTACTTGACAGATATAGTTAAAAGTAGATAAAAAAGTTCTGCTTATGGTATAGCCTCAGGATGCATTACATGTCCTTTGACATGTAATGTCCGCAGAGCAGTGGACATGACTTTCATGTTTGGGGGGAGTGGTCTAGCTGGTTTTGAAATCTGCTGGTGAACTAAATCCCCCAGATTTGATCTGTTTACAAGGACTGGTTGTAATATCTATACAACTGTGACCCTCGGACCTCTCTCTGACCTACCGCCAACGGTGAAAGACCAGACTGAGGTGGGAGGGGTTAGCAATAGTAATTGTAAAATAGGCACCCAGAGGTCTCCTGTTTTTAGCAGGGGTCCTCTTTCTGTCATTAACATCTGGCAACATTCTATTCTGTCTTGAAGACCACTGTGGGTGGTGTCATTTTGTGTTGGAGATGTAACAGCGGTGTGTAATGGATGAGAGTAAGCGCGAGCCAGCGAAACCCACACAAGCGGAGTTACGGGTGAAAACGCTATTAAGCGTTTTAATGGCAATTTAATGGCAAAACACACACATACTGGGCAAAAGCCAAAACAATGCCCAACAACTCCTGGGGTTGTTGGGGAAACTTAAGTAGTCCATAACACAATCAACTAAGGAGGCGCACCTGTAGGTCTAATCAGCCTACAGGTGCGCACTGGGGAAGAGGAACACGGAGCGCGCATGGACCAATGCGCGCCAATCGTGACATGCACGTAGGACTGCAACTAACAAACCAATTATCATCATACTTATAATGATCATTTTTTTAGGTTATTGAATGAATCTATGCATTTAATTTTGACCATAAAATGGTCTAATGATGGTAAATTGGTAAATGCTCCTCACATGTTAGCTGAACCCAAACAGGCATCTGGAAATGTTTATGTTTACTCACCAGTCTAAAACACAACATTTAATTTAAAAATACTTTAAAATAAGACTCTTTGGACATGATGGTCAAGTAGATCACTTAAGCGATTGGTTTGGTTTGGTTTGATCAGTTATTTGACTGTTTCACCGCTAGTTGAATGCGAGTTGCCTTCTGTAACACTGTACCGCAGAGAGTTGGTTGATGTATTGTATTTTGCTTTGGTATGAAAACGTCCCTGAGTTATGTGTGGAAAGGCTAATTTCTGAGGGGGCATTCCTAATATGAGATAAGATAGCTTCAATTAAATATTGCCTTTTTACGGAAAAACAGAATTGGATGTAGCGGTTGGAGCGAATCAGGCCTCAGAACAGCAGTCATCAAAATGTAGTAACGATTGAATGGAGTAGCCCCCGGCTCCGCGCACGCACATGCACACACACATGGAATAGGAACTTCATTCGGTTACTGTGATATACTCGCACTGGGCTACAGAACATGTAATTATACCTCACTTTAGAAATTCATTGCATGAAAGGTTCAGAAGTGTTCGGAAACCAATTAAAAATGCAACCACCCCCACCCCCTAGGTGCGAAGCTTTGCGCAAACATGCACAAATCTTATATGCAAAAACACCTCTATCATGTGTCTGCAGCATAACAATGATGTGTTGTGGATTGAGAGACCGTTGGCATACTTTGTGGGCGTGATAACGCATGGCTAGGGTGCAGCAGCAACCCGAGGGGTGTGGCTAGGCCATAGAGCAAGCTGGTGTTCAGATCACGGGGTGAGGCCCGCCGGGGGTCGCTCAGGGCTGCTGACAGGGTCTTCCTAGGCATGTCAGAGGGATACTTGCTGCTTCTTCAGAAGGCCGTGACCCCTGCACACTGCACGCGTCTCTCTCCTCTGGCTGCGTGTGTGTGTGAGAGAGAGGGTGCATGTGTGTATCAAACGCTTACATATGTACTACGTGTGTGTGTGTGGTTGTACTGTTTATATATTGTGTAATCATACATGTATGTGGACATGAATCTGTTTGTGTGTTTAAATTCGTTTGTGTTTGTTGTGTGTGTATCTGATAGGGTCGTCTGACTAAGGAACCCAGGTGGGGCAGTGCCCTTCTGTCCAGGAACCAGTCCCTGGAGGAGGAGTTTGAGCGTGCCAAGGCTGCTGTGGAGGTGAGCCCAGTGGCACTTAACACGCCCATCACCCGTCACCCAACATGGCCTGGCAAGCACTTAACACAGCAGGTGTATGAGACTTCATAGAGCCAGGGGTCCCTCACCCAGATAAAGCAACAGTTCCACATTTTGCTTTACTAATGTAGCCATGTAAGACCATCTTGATAATTCAAGCTCCAAAATTTGTGGAGGGTAACTTCTTGGACCTTTTAATAATGATAATGAAACCTGAGATGATTAATTTATGATTCAAAACTGTGTTACAGTATATCATTTAATAACGTATAAATAGATGTAACCTTTTTGCTGCCTTCTGCCCTTCCTATTTAACTCCTCCACTTTTAATTCTGTATGAAATAATTGCTATTGTAGCTGATGGAGTATAGTCCAGCCCCTGTGGTACAGGCTGACAGCTTAATGGCCCATGACATGGGTCATGGGTGTTCAAGGGGGGGTTTGTTACCCACCATTCCACCGGAGACACTGAAAACATAAATAGGCGAGTCATTTTGCAGGCCGAAGTATCAGGTAACAGAGAAGACTGATAAGGTTGCAGTAATATATTATTTAAGCATAATATTTGGGATGATAGGATTAGGGGTCAAGCAATATGTTTTTTTCAGGGCCGATACCAATTATTAGTAATCAAAGAGATCGATAACCGATGCTTGGAACTGATATACATTTGTAATAAAAATGTAAATGTTCGTGTCAAAATTTAGAATAACACAAATTCCAACACAAAACTTATGTTTAATTTAAAGAGAACTGGCTGTAATACGGCTCTATTTCTTTAGGGGGGTGGTGCATTGGGAGACGTGTGTTGCCATCTTGGAGAGGGCAATGCTTATGTGTGTGTGTTTCCCTGTTAACTTAAAATGGAAAATAAATAAAAGGAACGGAGTTGCAAGCATGACACCTTTCTCATCTAAATCGAGAAATATCTGCAGTGAATAAAAATCTCAACTACTGTTTGGAGCCGAATTAGTGAGGAGGTAACATACAGGTAGGTAACAGAACGCAGAACAGCAATCATACTCTAGCAAGGTAAAACACTCATATTAATATTAAGCACTTAGCAATTATTGACTGTTTGAAGAGTGAATGATAACTTTAGATTATTGTAAATATTAACTGTTTTGAGGAGCAAATTCATAGGTGAAGTAACCTTGTGACATAATGCTATTAACAAATGTACTAATTGTAAGTTGCTTTGGATAAAAGCGTCTGCTAAATGCTTAATGTAAATGTAAATGTAAAACACAAGCGCGACGTAATATTCTGTGACATAATAAAATATTGAATATAAACCTTGTGTCACAATTGGCGTGCACAGGCCCGTGCACGCTCCATGCCTCCCGTCCTGGCTGCACACCTGCGGGGGATTGGCCCCAGAAAAGCCCCAAAAAGGTGCACCTTTTTAGTAAATTATGGACACTATAGTTTCCCCAACAGTACTAGGTGCAGTTGGTCATTGCTTCGCTGTTAAGCTCACCTGTACGTGTTTTGTTATTAAATTACGCTTTATGCGCACACCCAGTCTACGTTTGCCTGCGTAGACTGTTAAGCTACAAGCCGTAGCTTAACTCCTGTCTATGACGCTAGTCAAAGCCTTGTGTTCTGACACAAGTTACATTTCACTGATAAATCTGGTGCCCCATATTGCCCGGACATGCTTTGACCAGCTTCACAGGCATGTTAGAAGTATGTTTCTGACAAACAATGCCAGTGGTTGAAAAAAAAAACAGATGAACTGAATACAGTGACCAAATAACTATTTTATCCCTAATGCCAGTGTGTTTTACATTGAGATAAGGAACCTATAGAGTCAAAGGTCTAACAAAAGTTAAATATCACAAATTCTGGAAAAGAACACCCTTGCTAGTAACAGTAAAACACACATGCAATCTTAATAATGCAAACAAAAAACAAAAACATTTTAATTACAATTAGGTCATTTAGCAGATGCTTTTATTCAAATGACTTAGAATTACATGCTATTACATGGAGCAGATAGGGGTTAGGCATCTTGCTCAAGGATGCTTAAAGGTAGGCCAACTCTGGGGCTTGAACCCACAACCTTCTGGCAGGGAGTCCAACAACTAGACCACTAAACTATCCTGCCCCCTTTATTGTAATTAAATTAACAAAAAAAGTTAAAGTTCACAAATACCATTATGGGTTGTCATGTTTTGAAAATTAGTTTATGAAATTGTCAATGAAAACCTATATATTTTACTATCTATAAATTATATTGCAATGTATAAATGGTATTCCTGTGAAAGGTTTGATCATAATGATTATAATATTGTCATATCATCCACACGGCTTATTGTAATGTAGCTCAATGCATAGAACTATAAAAATGTTCGCAAATATTCCCATGTCATTTCAACTTGAGGGTTTTGCTATAATGAAAGCATTAAGAATGCTTCCAAAAACCTCTAAAAATCTCTGGCTTCTTAAGAATGCTCTTTTGTTCAAAGCTCCTCATTATGTATCTTCCTTCCTATATTGTGTTGTTTGAGCCATGAGAAAGATGGAGCAAGATGAGTTTCCACCTTCATTTCAAAGGTGTTTTTCTTACTTTCAAGGTGCTGGGACACCTCTTGTAGATTCATTTTAGCTCAGCTAACTTAATGGAGTGAATTCAATTCCAAGCATGGAGCAGACAGTAGTTTTGAGAAAAGTCTTTCTTTTAATTACAGTAAAACCACTCTGCTAATAGCTTCAGTGTCCTACCCCCAAAGACAGGAGTGAGCCCTGGACTATTGAATTACTGTACTGAAGGCTACAGTGGGTTTGGTGTACAGTGGATTTGGTGTAATGGTCAATATATAATACAGGAGAGACTGAAGACATTGAAAAAAAGAGGAAATTGAGAGGCTTTGGTCTCTCTTACGTGGGGATCACAGGACATCCACAACGTCATATCCTGTTTGAAACTCTAAGCCGGTGGTTATAGCCTCCTAAATGAGCCTGTGAGATGCTCCAGGACAAATGGACCATCGATTGGCAACAGTATCTTACAGCTTCGATCAAGCATCCGCCTCCATTCCAGAAAAGCTTTTTTCTTATGTGAGTAGTCTTATGTGATTATGTCAGCCATTTTGGCTCTGGTTGCTGTTATCAAAAATAAATTAAAATTATAAGATCATTTGTTTTGAAATAGGGATGTTTTAACAACGTTTGTGTAGTGGCGAGAGTAAGAGCGAGCCAGAGGGAAAAAGCAGGCAGACGTGGAAGCGGTGAAAACGCATGAAGCATATTTTAATAATAGCGTATTTTAAACACAAACTACATAAACTGAAAAACAGCTCCATCCTGGCCCCTCCGGTTGGCGCCCCGGATGTGTCGCCGCCCAGCATCGAGAGAGCTCCGCTGGCCCGCGCGCAGGAGGCGCTGCCGGCCAGCCTCCGGGGGCCGTCGCTGTCCAGCGATGTCCACTGCCCACCTGTCCTGGGGGCCCTCAGTCCCGCGCCTGGTCTGCCCACCAGGACGGAGCTACGGGGTCCTGCCAGCCGCATAGAGCGCCTGGAGACTTCCACCACTTCCGCCTCACCCTGGTCAGGGCACGCGGGGGGGCTCGTTGCCTGTGCTGGTGCCTGGTCTGGATGCCAGACTGCTGCACGTACGCCTGCGAGTCCTCACGTCCGGAGCCCGAGTCTGGTCCGGTCCCCTGGTGCGGGGCGGCGAGACTGGTGGAGTGTGGGCCCGTGGCGACACCAGAGAAACGGCCAGCGGAACGACTCCCCCAGGGCTGACCAGCGGCGCCTTACTGGCGCGGGGTAGCGGGACTGGCCAGGAGTCAGCCGGGAAGTTGACTGTGGCGTCTGCGTGGGGAGCCAGGGGGGCACTGGGTGGCTCATCCTCCAGGATTTCGCCTGTCAAGAACTTCCTGGTGAGGGTGAACAACCTCCTGGGGAGCGTCCTGTGGGACCAGACTGGCTCCAGCTGGCGCGGTGAAACTAGGTGCTCCCTCGGCGCTGCCCGTCCACGCCAGCTTGGTGCAGGGCAGTGGGACCAGAGAGAGAAGGTCACGAAGATCGTTGGGAACGGGAGTGGCCGAGAAGCGCCTGCTCCATCCGTCCTGAAGACGACAGAGAGCAGAGCTGGCTCGGGGCAGAGCTTCAATGCGCTAGGCGCGCTTACCGGGGGGGTCCTCGTGGTTCTACACAGCAATGTGGGCAGCTAGGCTGGCCGGCGAAGAACGTGGTGGAAGAGCTGGTTCCGCACTCCCCGAAATGGAGCATAAGGGTCCTCATAAAGGTCTTAGTCAGAGTCGGGAGAGGTCGTCAGGAGCGTGGACAGTAGCGCCATACTCGCCAACCTCCGTAGCGGCGCTCGACCAGCCTAGCGCTGCGACGCCCAGGCAGAGCAAAGCGTTGTCGGCAACCCGGCCCGCGCTTCTGCCCCTCCTGTGGCGAGCTCGCCACCTCCGGCTACTCCGCCATTCCGTGGGCTGCTTACACTCCTCCGAGCTGGGAACCTTGTACAGGGCATCCAGAATGTCCTCGAGGTCCCAGACGAGGAAAACTTAAATACTGGCCATAATTAAACTAAGGAGGCGCACCTGTGTGGGGCTAATCCCCCGAAGTTGCCCAGCCAGGACCGGAGGCAGGGAGCGTGCACGCCAATCGTGACAGATGTAAATGCATATGTCTCTATGTGTGTTAAAAATGGAAGGGGAGATGGCTTAAGTGACCAAACTGCAAACCCATTCAATCACCTAATGTGGTGAATTTATAAGGGACCATTTCAAAGAATTTGAGAAATTAGCTTGTCTATCATTTCATGGCAAAAATAGGCCATGGTTGTAACTTGAGAAAATTTGGATTTTATAATGCAGTAGGTAAAACCTCTTTTTTTTAAAGTGGTCCGTTGGAGTCATATAGGGACAGCAGAGGCTCAGAGCTAACAACGACCTACCTACTCTAGTTAAATAAAGCACACACAGAGAAGCTCCTGGGTTAATTTGTACCTTAGGGAACTGTGTTTTGGCTGTGCAGCTGAGATGATGCACACACAGCACCAGTAAAGGCCAGATCATGGTGACTGGAGTTGGGCGTTTGATTAAAGCCAATCTAGGCAATTTTAGGGTGGTCTTGGTGTGGAGTGGGATTGTAAAAACGTGACAGAAGCCTTACCATTCTAAATCTGGGTTAGTGACCCGCAGAAGGTGTCTGACCAGCTGGGAAAGCAGGGAAGGTGAAAGAGAAATCCTCTTCCTACTATCAATGTGTCCCTTAGGAAAGACTTGGCATAAGTTCAATGTGGATAGCAAAAAGGACTTTAGCTGCGCTAAACTTATGACACAAGGAGTTCGGACAGGTTTGTAGTTCCATAACACTTATTACCATAGAGACAACGGTGGAAAACAAGGTCTTTAATTATAGGTTAAAAAAGAAAAAATAGGTTAAACTGTGGCTCCTATATAAATGCATCCTAAGCACAATTTCTATCTCTGAGTGATCAGGACTCCAGTTTCCTATTTTTGTACCTCTCACCAAGGACACGTCCTAGCCAGCAGGGAGTTCCCATTTGCATGAACAGGTTGTGCCACCCCTGCTCCGTTACTCTGTGGCACTGGTAAATAATGAGACTCATAATGCAATCCTCCTCAAGCCAAAGTGGATAAGCAACCTATTGACTTTCTTAGGTTCTTCCACAAGCATCTGGAGTTAACAAGAAACACTTAAACCGCTGTGTAATGATGAAAGTCTGGCTGAATGAGATGCCATAATCTTGCGTACAACCAAGCCATGTGGTCATTAAATTCAAGTGTTTATTTTTTTACGAACAAAATAAATATGGCTATGTTTACTGTAGATTTAACTTGTGGGTTCTCAATTAATTTTCTGTGTCTCAGTGTTCTGGAAGTTTAAAATTAACTCAATAATCCAATCACTGGATAAACTGAACTATGAATATATGTCAATATATACCCAGAATAGTGTGTTTGATGTTTTACAAAGCAAAAAGCAATTTCCAGTCACTGTTGCTTTCATTTAAGTAGAAAATCCAGTTACAGGCTTTCATAACAAGATATGCTTTGACTGACAGACTCTCCCCAAAAGATGGTTAGGCCAGTTCCCCTATTCTCAGCAAATGTTACAAAATACACTTTTCTATTACAGTATGGTCTGTTCAGAAAACATCCCTCAGATTGATCCTCACAGTCCAACTAAAACAATAAATAGCACTTGAAGTATAACTGCATCCTAAAATTGTCAGGTCGTGTATAGGGTGGTGACCCAAATGCAGAACAGAGAGCGGGGAGGCAGGCAGTGGTGTACAGGGGTTTAATAAAACCAAACCCACAACAGGGGAAAACAGAAAAGGTCCAAACTAAAATACAAGGCCAAAGCCCAGGGAGAAAACCAAAAACAAAAGGTCCATCAAACAAAACTTACTGGTAGCAGGGCAAGGCAAGCGACTGGGAACCACACTGTGACAATAACCAATGACTACATGGGAACAGGCTTAGGGGAAAACAAGAGACAAGACCAATGAAACAGGCAGGGTCGTGAGAAAAATTTGTTTTTTTGAGCTGTAAACTAAATTATATGACTGAAATGTGATTCAATGCTGGTGTTATTATTGACAAAATTTTTATAAAAATCTGCGTTTTATGGGTTGAAAATGGCTCAACACGCCATCTACTGTAAGGCCCTTGCTGACATAGATTCTACCGGTTCATATCTACTTCATGTAAATGTTAACGTTAATGGTAATGGTAATCCCCCCTCAGCTCCTTGTCTACTTTTAAAAAAAATTCAGAATTGTGCTGTGGGTGGAGTCAGGCTCAGAGCTGGGGGTGAAGTTACACTGTAATTTATTTTAGAAGCACAATATTTAATTTATCTTAACAAAATATGCTTAATCCACCGCAACCTAAAAAAATTATGTATTCATAAGGTAACTGATAAATAAGTTCAATTTATCATAAGAAGCAGGGATGTGCTCTGACAGGCAGAAAACACACTGAAAACATTTAATTTCACATCACACATTCATGAGAGCTGTTGAAATTACAGTCACTCATTCATACAGAAATTGCATCCCTTTTCTACCCCTTTGATGTGACAATAGGGACTGATGATGCGAGTGTACAAAAGCACCCATATGCATTATACAGTACTGTATCTTTATAGAGCCATATAGGCCCAGGATACGTTCTATCCAAGTAGCTTAGATAGATAGATCAATAGAGGATTTTATTAATCCCCTGTGGGGAAATGAAGGTGTCTTCGAATGCCAGGTACATTAGGTAAAGTCACAACACAATACAATATTATAATAATAATAATAATACAATGTAACTTAAATGCGATAAGTACCACTTTACTATAATGCATATAGAAGGTAAATAGATATGGTGCTGAGAGGACATGAGGCAGATCAGTCTTTAGATACAAGAGATACAAGGTAGTTTAAAGTCCAGTTTCCTGACCATAGGTCTAATAGGTTCAGATGAGTTGATAGAGACTAATAACTCATCTAACAAGGACGGGTGAAGTCTGACAGATGAATTCTAAAGTTTTATGGCAGCAGGCTGGAATGATTTCCTGTAGCGTTCATTTAGACAGCGGGGTTGAATGAGTCTATTGCTAAAGGTGCTCTTGAGTTTATCTAGTGTTTTGTGGAGGGGGTGGGGTTCATTGTTCATAATTGCCAGCAGTTTTGCCTGCATTCTTTCTCTAACCAACAGGTAATTTAGCAGACACTTTTATCTAAAGCGACTTACAATTACATGCTGCAATTTACAATTACATGCTGATATAACATGGAGCAGGTTGGGGTTAGGCCAGTGGTTCTGAACCATCTATCTATTATCCAGGCACTTTACATCCCCCGTCAAATAAGATATAGACTAATTGCCCTGAATATTTATGATTAGTATTATTATTATTGTTAAGATGATTTTTATTGTTTTTTAATTAGGCCTAATATTGTTGTTACTATTGTTATAATCAAAATCACATCATCGAATGACAAACAAAAGATTTATTTCCCAGGGAACAAAAAAGCCATGTGAATAGAAATTATATTTACAGGTGTTACCAGACCAGGGCGGCAGGGGCTGGCTCTGGGGACGTCACCTCTCTGTGGGGGAAGGAGCCGGAACTTGTGCGGGAGGTGGAGTGCTACCAGCTAGATCTGGTGAAGCTTACCTCTACGCACAGTCTAGGTTCTGGAACCGTACTCCTGAATAGGGGATGGACTCTTTTACTTACTAGTTACCCAGGGTGTGAGGCGTCGGGTGGGTGTGGGGATACTCACAAGCCCCCGGCTAGGCGCTGCAATGTTGGAGTTTACCCCGGTGGACGAGAGGGTCGCCTCCCTACGGCTGAGGGTTGTTGGGGGGAAAATTCTGACTGTTGTTTGTGCATATGCACCAAACAGGAGCTCGGAGTATTCGACCTACTTGGAGACCCTGAACAGAGTCCTGTATGGGGCTCCAGTAGGGGACTCCATAGTTCTGCTGGGAGACTTCAACGCACACGTGGGCAATGATGGAGACACCTG
>JAOEHI010038756.1:66582-91128 GCA_025447815.1 Percopsis transmontana | reverse complement strand
AGTGTGTGTGTGTGTGTGTGTGTGTGTGTGTGTGTGTGTGTGTGCGCGCGCGTGTGTGTGTCTTTCTGTGTGTACGTACTGTTGTGAAATTCTTGGTCATGACTGAATGAAGAGCAGTCCATAGAATAAACTGAACTGAACTGAGCTTAAAACTGTATAGCCTTATGTGCATGTACTGTATGTACAGTTATTTAGAACTTCCCAGCTCCTGACAACATCTTGTACCATATTTACCCAGATCCTGAAGGCACGCAAGCACCAAAACATCTTGTTTCCGGTACATGGGAGAGCAAAGGGCAGGTTGACGGTCGTAAATGTACAGTAGGTGCTACCGTACAGGCCCCTGTACAGTCCCGGTTACTTAGGTGTTGTTCCTGGGATAGGTCTGAATTACTCGACCACGAAAAAGACAGAACGAATCCTCTGGGGTGCCACGCTGGCAGACAGTGGTCTGGTGGCAGACATGTCGCCCTCAGCCCCCCGTGCGCGAGCGTCTAGAACATTCTTCAACCAAAGAAAAACACCAAAAACGTGTGCCGCGCTTCTCCTGCCCTAATAAAATTATAACTTCACCCAGGCCCAGCAAATAACAAGAGACACCACCCCCAACCCCCCTGACAGTGACACTCTCATCCGCACCGTGGAATACAGCAGCCACTTCATAGCGCCGCTCCTACCAGCCTTCTTTTGAACGCTTCCAGTAGCTTTGTTGGATCACAACCGTGCCTTTTAATAACCTGCTCCAATTAAACCCGGCGGAATCGGAATTCAATTGGAATATCCGATTTAAAGATGCTGTGCGAAATTGGAAAAGTAATTTCATTAACCTCGTAAATTTCTGCTCACGAGGCTTTTATAATGTTATTTATTACGGCAGTAAACCTTCTAACGTGTCAATTAAAGTGGGAAATGAAAGATCTGTGTGGCCTCAATCAGTTGGTTTGTCGCCTCCGCTCTGGCATCGTGCTTTGATCGTTTTCAAGAGAGAAATACCTCTGAATCCTGCCGCACGTTTTCCTACAGCAATTGAAGCTAGACTTTATTCAGTTTAGCAAATACATCATTTCCCTAGGCATTGAAAAAAAGAGACAGACCGGGAAGAGAGACAGGTAGCTCAACCTAAAGAAGCTTGTATAGGAGACGCATAGCATTGTCACCAGGACAACCCATCATTCCAAAACAAAGTGCCAGATGTCAATCAAAAGTCTTGATTGAAATCTGGCACTTTGTTTTGCAATGATGGGTTTCCCGCTAGCCTCTGTAAGTCCCAAACGTTCCTGCTAGCACTTTTAAAGGCCCGAGAATCAGTTTTCGCTAAATTGCCGGGTTTTGGACAGCGGTGAGGCCTCATGTACCCAATCGTGATCCCATATATCGATTACAGCTTTGTGTTGTCATCTTAAGTTAAAAACCAAATAGCCCATCTCCTCTCTCCGCTATTATTCGAATGACAGTGTAAAATCCACCTTCATGGTGCTCTCTGGGCAGAAAAGTGCTGCACTCTGACGATTGATTCGAGTTGCTTGATGGCATCGCCATGTGCAGATGAGCAGCTTGCCATCTTTAGGGAACTACCGTCATCGCCACCTATGCTGAGTGGGAGAGAACTTCATGGGACAAAAGCTTGGTCCACACGCAGAAACAATATTTTACCCATATGACACATTTAAAGTATCAACTGCTTAAACACAACTCCCTTGTTCATACCAATTGACTTAAGAGGAGAGGAATATGCACTTTGGCTATGGCCTTTTGCGTTTCTTTTTTCCTTATTTGGGAGTATCTATGGAAACGGGCTCCCCTGATGGGCTGTGTTGACAGGCAGCCTCCTCTGCCAAACGGGGAGAAATCCCCAGAACTCCGCTTGAGGACAATGCATAGAGGGAAAAACCTGCCGAAATGCTCTTACATAGCAGGGAATGCATGCTCTGTCGCACCATAAACCTCTGGTCTGCTCTACCTCAGGAGCTCTCAGCGGCTCTTGTCAGTTGGGGACTATGCGCACATAACCACGTGTACTGTAAGTTGTGAACAGTGTGTCCGCTGTAAATGCTTCTCTTGGACTAAGTTGTATTGTATGGATGCATTTAATTGTCACAGTCATTTATTAATAATATAATCCCTTCAGGGGTTAAGGCTCTGCGTGGGCTGTTATATTTGAAATGTTTCATTCTGTTACTTTCATTTTGAGTGCTCGTTTCATGACGATATGGGTGCAGAAGGCGAACGGCTACTTTAATGTCCAATTTTATAGTGATTGAAAACCAGACCTGTAATTTGTTACAGATGGGGCTTTTTTATACAGAAGGGATTTTCAAGCAGCGTTTGAGGGATGTGCTGGTTTCCTTTTGCTTCAAGACCTAGCCGGTTCGAGGGGAGAGATGATTGAGCAGAAATGGACACCGGTCACCACACAGGGAGGGCGAAAAGGAATTCAGCGCCGCCAATGGCACATTGACTTTGTAATACCTGTAGTAAAAGCAATCACGCTGCTGCAGAAGAAGTGTTTTGATAACATTAGCGGCTGGCGGCAGGTAGCACCAGATCACAGATGGGTGTTTATCCAGAGCTAATAAGAGTCCCGTGTCTCCGGAGCTAGAGCTTTGTGAGTGCAAGGAGAAAAGTTTTGACTCCCACTCCAGGAAATAATTAGTCTCATTTCCTTCACTATTGGCGGGCTTGATCGGACGGTAATGGAAGTTCTGTGTCATTTCTCCTCTGAAAATGGATACGCTGAAGAAAAGAGCTTAGCGAGGATTTACAGATGCACTGTGCCACCCCCTCCTCCCAAAATATCTATGGCTACTGCTAAAGCAGAAGCTTGACCCATCTAAATAACTGTTTTATATAGTAGCTTCTGACTCTAAATGTATTGTGGCAAAAATAAATAAACTCAATCTCAAACCTCATACTGTACATACAGTATATTGACATTAATAACAATATTTAGTTAACTATGTATTCTTCTTTTCAATTAAATATGCCTATGATTTAATGGTAATATCTATATTTGACCCAAAAACTATATGTCCTCAATATATAGGCGTGATAATTCAGAAATATATGGTTTTGTTTACTTTAGCAACCTGCAAGACAACAAGCTAAATCCAGTTAACTCTAGATTTGGCATGTCCTGCTCTTTTCCTAATGCTAAACATGCTTTCCTTTGAGTTAGAGATTAATCTGGTTCTTGATAAAATTCGGACTCTTATTTCTTCCAAAGGATGTGCCAGACAATTTTCAGTGAAATATGTACCATCAGATGTTTACAAAATAATAATAAAAAAGGATTCTTTTTTTTTTTTTTTTAAAGTTAAAAGTTGCAAATTGTTTCAGGGAATGGTAAAACAGGATGAATGTTTGCAATTAACAATATTACATTTAATTCCAGGATGAACCAAATGTCAGCAAGGCTGCTTCAAAAGTATTGCTGTGATATGGCCATCTGCATCAGTTTTAGCGTGTGCTTAAAATCACCTTTGTGCAGGCAAGGAAGGAAATATTGCATTGTGTGTGTGTGTGTGTGTACTTGTACACCGTGAGAGATGGTTGGCTGTATGCTCTAATTCACACAGAGCTTTGCATACTCGTAGTGTTTGCTCACACATTGTACTTGCGTTAAACAATGAACCAAACACCGAGCAGTGGCGTCTTGTCA
Source organism: Percopsis transmontana (assembly GCA_025447815.1). Lineage (NCBI taxonomy): Eukaryota > Metazoa > Chordata > Actinopteri > Percopsiformes > Percopsidae > Percopsis > Percopsis transmontana. The sequence goes on along the minus strand of JAOEHI010038756.1, from coordinate 87,470 downwards.
ACCGTCACTCCTCAGAGGGAACCAGAAGTAAACAGCCTCAGAATTATTTATCGCTGTTTCTAGTCTCGGCGTGCTGTAGCTAGCCGCGCTCTGTTTTCCTTGCTGTGTTTGCGTATGCCTTGAAAAACAGCAGCGCTCTAGTCTGCGTCCTCATGTGAACCAAGTGGTGCCTGGGGCTACCAGGGGCAGTGGCCAAACCCCTGCCTGGACGCCCAGCTCATATAGAACAGGCCTCATTTCACACTGTAACCCCCCCCCCCACACACACACACACACACACACGCACGCACACACACGAACACACACACACATGCACAGTTGTCTACACCTTGTCATGTCACACCAAAACATCTTCAATGTATACAGCACAGCTCCTACTTCAAAGCAACACAATGTGCTTTCTATTATGGCCAGAACAAGAGAGGCAGAATGAATGTAGTTTAATCATCTATCAGCCTCATCATCATCTATCTGCCTGCCTGCCTGCCTGCCTGCCTGCCTGACTGCCTGCCTGCCTGCCTGCCTGCCTGCCTGCCTGCCTGTCTGCCTGCCTGCCTGCCTGCCTGTCTGTCTGTCTGCTGTGTCCATAAAATGTCTTTTACAGCGCAAATGAATGACCTCTGCAATTCATTGTGTCATATTTAATTGTGTCTTGAATTTTCCGATTTTTAATCCCTGCTAATCCTTGTGACTTAAATGTATTATTTTTCACGATGTTTCCTAATGTCAATTCATCTGACTCATAGATTCAACATTTATTATTGTAGGGAGGAATGATTTGCAAAACTTACTGATATTTTCCAAATTTGATATATTAGCTGTATAGATTCCAATTACTTTCCATTTTGTACCAATTCACTAGGCACATATATCAAACTACTTTGCCACCATATGGGAAATTACATTTTACGAAAGTTATGAAAGAATTGTGTATTAATTTTTTTTTTAATCAACACAAAGATTTCCAAGATGTGCCCATACCTTTTTATATGAATTAATATACATTCTGTGTTTAAATTAATTTGGCAGAAGGAAATTATTTGTTTGGAGATTTAAACATCGGGATATTTGAAATACTATCACCAATACTGCCATATACAGTAGGTCAGTGCTATTTGAAGAAACTGAAGTATAGGTCATGGCAGGGCCATACTTGTAATAATGGCATTACCATCCCTTTGTGCGGTGTAATAGAGTAACACACTTCCTTGTTGTGACTCTGGTGGTTATAAATTGTTTTAAAATGTCTTGAGGAAAAGGCAGTCAGAGCACTGGAACCTTTTGGGGAAGAAAATAAGGGGAAGAAAGCCAGTTCAGCATTTCTCCATATGTCCCTGGGATATGTGAGAACCAAAACATATTAGGGAGCTATTTAGTCAAACGAGGAGGACAGGGACATTCTGACCATCCTTAATGTGTAGGCATGGCTGCGCGGCTAAATATGAATTCCTCAACTTCATTACTTTTGTTCTATGGCTTCTTTTTCTTCTTTGGCTCCTGCCAACCACGTTGCAAAGAAATTATCAAAAAAAGGGAATAAGAAGAGAATGGCGCAAAGGTCTGTGAGGTCGCCCTCGCTGAAAGACTCTGGGCTCGATCCCACGTGTGGGAATAACCCTTTAGCAAAAAAAATGTCCTGAGTGACCCCTGCCTGCCTTGGATTAACCTGCACCCCAGTGAGAGTGAAAAAATAATTACCCAGAGCAGAAAAGATAAACGAATCACTTCCAGCATAAATAGGGTAATAATTATGTTAGCTTTTTTGTATGTGAGCAGAGTGCAGATGCAACCATATCAACCTCTCCATCAATGTACAAATATTCCCTTACACCCATACTGCGAGCTCAAGTCCTCAAGCCTTACTGGGAGAGGGAAAACCTCCATGTTCTCGGGCCTTGATGTCCCTACGCCTAGGACCCACTGTTCTAGCCGTCATGAAGCTGGGATGAGACTTAGCTGTGGTGAACTACTAAGGCTTTCCTCCCTGGACATTAAGGGTGTTGTGCCCCTGCCGTGTGCCAAACTGTCAAATGCACTTCCCATCCGTTTCCCTGCTCCCCGAGGCCTTGCCTCCATTCATGCTGAGGGATCCCTTTGAACAATACCATGACCAGGCCTGCTGTTAGCAGTTGTGTGCCCTCTACGGGCTACCGTAACTCCAGGTCTGTGCTTTGCCACCGAACCGGTCTCCTTAATAGTCATGGGGAGAGGCGCACAGTAGATTTCTTTTTCATTTTCATGTGAACAAATGACAGATCTGTCCCATGCAAGTGTGTCGCCAGCACAAGCCCCACAAGAACAAACCATCAAGCGCCAATTTCTGGTTTTGCTCATTGGGCGATGATTGGTCAGATGGAAAGATGCTTCCATTAGCCGCCGGGCGAGGCAGATGTGACCCGTTTGCTGCAGTATTGATTACAGCCTCCATCTGTTGTGTGTTTTCTCTCTGTTTTTTTTTCTATTGTGAATTACTGCCTTTGTTGTGTGTTATATTTTCCCCATCCTTGCTCAGGCTATTTCCATGAGTCACTTGTGCTGCTCGCTGCCATCCAGGCCCAAAGTGCTATTGCAGACAGACTCATTGTTTGTATGAATATTTCATCAATAAACGGTCTATTGTCTGTAGACAGAGGAGACAAGGATGGGGCTTCTATTTAGGCTGTATCAAATTTATTTTAAAATAGGACTGTAGTGGAAGTAGTGCAAACAGTAATGATTAAAAAGTGTACCCCCCCACCCCCCACCCCCACCCCAAGGAATACATTGACAGTCACATTTAAGTGACTGGCAATGTGATTAAGTGGGAAAATTCTAGCCAGAGCCCTACATTTAAATTAATAACCAGTTTTTATGTAATTCAATGGAATAGCTGGAATAGATGATTGTGGGTTTTTTGGACTTGCTACACTGGATTCTGTCACAAATCCTCATGCGTGCCATCTAAAATCTACAGCTGTGGGTATGTATAAAAAATACCTCAGAGCCAAACTCCACCATATCACAAAGAGTCTCAGAGAGCTGAGCATCGTAGGCGTCTCAGAAGCCCGGATAACATTTGTCATCCCTATGCTGTTTTCTGTTGTGCTATTAGTGTGTAATTTGGGGGCGGTTATGGAATATATAGGCATGGTTTAAAGCATGTTCATGTTCCCTAGACATGGCCACATTAGAGTGAGTGGTGTCATAGCTGCACGGCCTCTAATGGGTTAATGGTGGATCCGCCGGGAGCCACAGCTCAGGCCTTAAGCCTCGTAGACATGCCTGCCGGGCTAAAAAACAAAAAAAAGACACGTTGAAAGAGTCTGCTTTAAGTTTAAGTGTGCGTTTTCTCGTAAATGACTTTGTCCCGCTGTAGGGGTGGTATAGTGGGTGGATGACAGGTTGGGGAGGTGGGCGGTAAATTGCCGTTTGTGGGTGGGCGTCTTAGGGAGCATTGTACCAAATTAGCGTTACAGACTGAGCAGCAGCCTGAAATGGGTGATTGTCCCGCCGAGGTGGGGGCTTTGGTTTCTGAGCTCCATCGACCCAATAAAATACAAACTTCACTGGGTCTCGAGTCGCTGGCAGTATCTTTTGAGGGTTAAGGGGATTTTTGGTGACGGCAATTGCTCAAATGTTGTAGCAACTCAAAGCCACTTTTCCTTTTTCTTTTTATACAGAGACATGCTAAAAATAAAAAAGGGGCTTTTAAAGAGTGTGGCTTTTAATGGCAGCATGTAAAAATCTGCTATGTGTTAACAGCTTCACTGAGGCAAACCAAAAGACATGCCGTACCAGCCCCAAAACAAATTGGGATGGCAAATAAAGAGGCATAACCCTTTGGACAGAGGCTTTATGAAGTAGGTGGCATTCTTTGGTGTGTTTGATCAGGGGACTAATGTAAGCAGCACTACAAAGCGGTGACGCCTGCTCCAAGGAACAGCTGAGATTCCACCAACTGCCATGGCGAAATATTACGCACAAAAAAGGCCTCACTCATCTGTTGCCAGCCACATAAAAGACGCCTGCTTCGTAACGTCTCAGTGACGATGCGCTTTTACGCACGTTTTTTTACTGGTGACACTCAATGACATCCTTCCTCCACACACAAAAACGTACTGTATGTAAATGCTTCATGTGGTTCTAATGTTTTTCACGTTGCTAATTTTACTTTACTTTGTGTCACTTCTTTTCCCTCCAAAAATATTGATATTCAAATAAATGTTCAGTCATCTTAAATATTGAATAGATTCATAATATTATTATTGGGGTGGACTATATGCATATTGATTTATTTTGGATGTACAGTATATTATGCTGTTTGAACTGTGAAGTGTACAATGCCGGAACACATACATTATTTGTTCCTAATGGCCATAAAAAGCCATTGAGGAATGTTTCCTATAAAAGCAGAGAGCCCAGGCGTTACATGCCATGTATCTCTTTATATATATTTTTCCTTCAAACTCTTCTAGCAAAAACTTTACAGTGAATGTCTAAACCATGACAAACCAATCCTGAACCAAGTCCTTTTATAAAAGCGAGTACGGGTGGTTGTGGAAGTCAGGCAGTCTGAGGCACAGGGTGACAGTCGAAAAGATTCAGTGAGACCGCAGCAGGCAAGGCAGACAGGAAACTGTGCCCCACCAAACTCTGAGATAATCAGGGTAGGTAGGGCACAAAAAGCTGTATCAAAGTGAAACCAGCAGGGATATTGGCAGACATGGGTACTTGACTGCTCGGATGTCTCTATTATTATAACCTTGCTTATTTTTCACCATTGATGGTTGAAATGTACGGGTTGAGAGCAGTATGGGAGAATAATATATAAAATATATATATAAAAATATAACACACACGCACTAGATACAGTATATGACATAAACCAGTAAATCTGTATTTTAGATTTTTTTTTTGTTTCTTACAGGCCCTATCTGGAGACATTTTTGGATATTGCCCATTGAAATCCATAGGCCTTATTTTAAAATAATATGTTTTTGATTTAAGTGTGAATGCTTTCTTAATAGTTAATAGAAGCTCCTAGAGGACTCCTAGAGACTTTTTTTTAACGGGGAACTGTGTTAAAGAGGTGTTTTTTCTCTTTTTCTCGTGTGGGGTAATTTACCCCTGTGAAATGCTGATTAGATTGAGCCCTGAGGTCTTCTCTATTGTGGTAATGGCCTCCACAAAGACCTGCTCTTAACTCAGTCTAATGGAATGCCCATTATCTTGTGGTTGCATGTCTTTAAGGCTTGCCTGCTGGAAAGCAACCAAGCTTCCAAGGACGCGCACCGAGCCAGGTATCCCATCAGGCACCAGATGGCTGTTGTCATGGGTCACGGGGTGGGCGGTGCGGCAGCTACCCCTCACACAGTTCTCTTATGGGAATTAGATGGGGGGCGTGAGGAAGCCACCGGAGCGTTGGTGATGATGCCTTTCCTGTGTGGGCCTCCGTAGCGGCAGGGAGCGAAACTCTGTTCCTGCGTTTACGACTGACGCAGGAGGTTGTGCGCACTTCTTTTCTAGGCAAAACTGCATCACAGAAGGCCAAGTTTCTATATTTAATTTGCCCTGGACTAAATATACCATACTACTGCCATTTCTACAGCTTGACTGTTTTACTCCTTCCTCCTGGCTTAAACAATGCGTAAGAAATGTAAAAATGTAAAAGCTTTGTTTGGTTTGCGGCCTCTGGGAGTCCCGCGCGGTGCGCATCGTGTTATTTCCGCAGCTGGAATGTGGAATAAGTGGATATTTTGGATCTGTCATGCAGCGGGGCCGCCCGCCTACGGCTTCAGCGCGGATGCAGCGTGTTTGTTTGATGTTTTGCGGCTGTCAGCCTTGATGCAACTCGTCATTGCTGAAAGGGTGTGTTCCCTTCCCCGGGCCGCATGTTGACGCAGTTCACTGGGAACTTCTCTTTCTCAGTCCCCTGCTTTTCTGTCAGGCTGTATGGGCTGGGCCTGGCCACGGGCCACGTCTGTGTGGGCCTCCGGCCTCTCCACGGTGATTACGATCGCCAATCATAGGCCTCTGTTGATATTCCCTTTTCAGCACAGCGTTTATTTAGAGTCAGTCTCACTGCGTGGGCAGTGTTGTGTCCTTGTATAATGTACGTAATACATAATGTACGTAATATTGTGGCCTTTTTAAAGCTGGCGCATGCTAGAGTTAATACAATGCCACTGACTGAATCACTGACACTTCCCCGAACCGGTGTTTGTATATTTAGTTTTCACACGTCTATAGACTTTTCCGAAATCTCCAACCACAACTCTCTTCAGCCAGAAGTAATTTGTATAACCCTTTTGTATCACACAAGAGCAAATAGATGGGAGCTGAAATGGGTCTTATCTTGTTTCCTCTGCTTGCGTCATGCTATCCCGCAGCTGTAACCAAATATTGATGATCATCATTTCATAATTAGAAATTACAATATATAATTTAGTCAGCCAACCTGACCTTACAGTTAGTAGGCCCACTGTTGCAAGTATTAAGGAGCAGAAAGGGGGCATGCATCTTGCTAAAGCATACTTACAGGTAGGCCCACTAAGGGATCGAACCAAGGACCTTTCTAGTCGGGTAGACGAGACGGCCACCTAGTAAATAACTCGTCTAGTATATAAATCGTGTACGCATAATGGCTTTTATTAGCTGAGTAAACTGCGCTTTTATGGCCGCCAGTAGAGTTATACTTCCTTAAATTATTCCTCTTAGTGGTTTGTCATGTCATCATAGATGTATTCTTAAGGACTAAGTAGACAAACCAGCAATTTCTAGCCAATTGAACCACACCTCCTAGGAAAATCAAAATGCTGAACTAATTGGTTTGGGTTGTACAGGCAACTAATAAAAAAATAAAACAAAACAGGAAGCGACTGAAACAATAAAATTTAAAGCTAGCTATTTTGGTGTAAGGAAAAAGAGAGTAACCTCTTAGCTTCATCAATTATCAATTTATCTTTCAGTGCAACGTTTGCCTTTAGGGGAAAAAAACGTATTATTCCTGGCTCATGGCACAGCACAAGAATTTAAGAATCTATGGCAATAGAAAGATTTGCAGGGGTTGTGATTTTATGTCTGTCATATATTAATATTGAAAACAGGCCCATACATAAATTTACATGTGGCTCTCACAATGGGACAACACAATGCCAACACTTAATATTTCCAGTCTGTTGCTGTGCTATGTACATATGGATACCTAGCTCTTGTTGACTCCACTTCAAAAGGGAATGAAGTTATCTAAGTGCAAAAATCATGAAATGTGTAATTTAAGGTTTTCATCAATCACTCCCCTGTAACTAGAGCCAAGGAAACATATCAATTCCTTTCCTCGTATGATAGCCATTGAAGGATCCATGGCCCACCAGTTAGCTTCTATGTTTCCTTTCCACGTCTATATTCCAGTTGTGGAGCAAATCCAATGGTTTTAAACACTGTTTTAAGATATTCCAGATCTCAGGGACTAAAACCTTCCAAGAGTAAATATCAACGGAAAATTTCGCATTTCCAAAAGCTCTGTGTCTGTTTAACGTCTCAATCTTTTGACCGGAAAGAAGGGGAAACACTTTAGACGTAACACCAGTGTTCAGGTTCACATTTTCTTTTATACAGAAAGAACGAACAAAAGATGACACTGTCAATGAAGTTCATCTGTATTCGTCTTTGTATGTGGTATTTCAGAAATAAACACATTACCTTCAAAATCTAAAATCTTTCTTTTAAAACACTGAAATGCTAACTGACTAAGGCTAGCGAATTTCCGTTGACATTTTGTGACACTGAACATTTCTTACAGTGCGGCTATACATAACAGAAACAGAAATGTATGTAACGACAACACCAATAACATATAGTACTAGTACTATACTGTTCTATATAGGTTATATCATCAAGTTTAGTGTTTACAGAAAGTGTTAACATTATAGCATTGCGAACAGAGGTAATCACTACAATTCTGAGAAGTACTTGGATTTGACTGACCTCTAGTGGCAGAAAGGTATCCCGACAATTATAATTTAGAAAAAAAAGATCAGTCAAGTATGTGTGAAGTACTGTAACGTAGCACATTCTATCTTTCTTACCGTAACTTTGTAAATCAGGAGAATCTAAACAGAGGTGAAATTTTCAATCTCATTGTTGGGAAAAGGCTAAAAAAAATGACTATCTGAGTGCTGAAGTACAGTATATTAACACATTATTTTGCTTATGAGGCTCATAATCAGCCATGGTGTGTGGTTCATTATATTTAGAATATTCTGTTGATTTATTTATGCATCTACTCATTAATAAATAGTTTGTTGGCTGTAGACACCTGTGTCCATACTTTCCTAATGAAGCACCTGCGTTGCCTGCCCCTACTTCATACATTTAGATTCATTATTTTCGTTTGGCAGTATTTATTTATGCTTGTGTGCCCTGCACTGCAGGTCCAGGACCTTTTCAGGTATGAAAGACATCACTATTTCCCACAGAGCTAATGCTAGGACCGTGGCAGCCCGCTGTTTCAGGTCATGTGCCGGGCTTGTGAGTGTGTGCTTGTGTAGGGGGCTTGACTGTGTCAAGAACTGTGTGACAACTACAGAACTGGAATACTTATTTGTGGACTTGGGGTACACCCCCAAATTTCTGCCCTAGCTTGTGTTTATATTTTGAAACGCAACCACAAGGGCATTTCTAGAGACAAATGGAAGAGTGTTCCTTTAACCTACAACTTTTAGAGTCTTTAGCCGATATGTATTGTATGCTAACTATCTGGGAAGACCAGAGGACAGCCCAGGTCAAGTTCTCTTCTTTCATCTCCAATGGACCGGCCAGTGATCATCCCTCTGCGCTCTCTTGCTAACTCCGGTCTGATTTAATTAGCCGGTTCGTTGCTAGAGCTTTAATTTGATGAGAAGTTTTATGGTGCTGTAGGCTAGTGGCATGCTTTATCACCAAGCTAATGTTATATTGTTTGCTACAACTGTAACCCTTCTCGCAGTGACAGTTACATGCGTACAGTTGTGTTACCGTGTTATCAGGACAATCATTCCGAAATGTAAATTAGTTCATCTTGTTCAGCTCAGTTCAACTCACGAGCATACAGTACTATACTGTATTTGTCTGAATACAACAAGCCCTAGTAATGAGTCTGGATGTACTGTAATTGTATTGCATGCATGTACCGTAGACATATAGTGTCTCTCTCTCTCTCTCTCTCTCTCTCTCTCTCTGTCTCTATCTAGTGTTATAAATGAGGGCAGTAGAGTGTAAGAGAAAAAATAATTCTCACCCTCTCCTTTAAATAAGATGGGGATGAATAACACATTCATGCTAAAACTAGACCACTGCTTTGCCCTCATTCCGTGGTGGCAAGGGTACACGTCCGTTAATATGTAAACCTAAGCTGAATCGATTTAGCAGATCATCGTGTGCTGGCATCGATGTTCCCAACTCCCCCTGGATAAAGCAAACATGCCTTAATGCCAGACTGCGAGGCTGCAGGACTTCTGGGTTTTCGAAAACATCAAGCGCAAGTGTTTGCAACCACCAGCACTTTTTCTCCTAATTTTTTACATTCCCCCTCGTAAAAAAATCTATGAGAGGAGGGCTGTTTGTCCACGATGGCCCACGCAACATCTCTTACCAGGTCTGGCCTGCTTGCCCAGACCATGGGTGGACCACGGAGGAAGAGCAGGCTTTTCATTAGCCCTCCACCAACACAGCTCTGATTTTGTTCTTAATAGTCCCTCTTTAGTTTGTTTTTATAAGGCTTGTTATTAAAGCTGAAGTGATTCACGGCCTGCAGAAACTCCCCATCCCAGTGAGCGCCCCTAACGCTCCTGCTGTTGGTGGCCCAGTTGATTTTTGTGTTGTCCACCCACAGTTTGGAGTTTCAGACAAAGATCAGCACGGTGGTTGGAAAACAAAGTGTGTTTGGTTCTTTAGGTAGCAGCAGTGCTAACAACAGACAGAGGTTCTGTTAATGAGAGACTGTGGTCGGCGCGCGCGGGAATTCCTGGCCTGCCTGTGTTCAATTGGTTCTCCCTGCCTGATGTGATGACACATAAGTGAGAGATGTTATTTTATTTTATTTAGACAAGGGCGTTCAGATGGTGCACAATCAATATTTTCTTTGGGCATGTATCTACGGTTTGTGACACTCAGAGTCTATTTGTGTCAAAACACAGCGCTGTTTTTAGACCTATAAAACTTGGCCTCGTCGTCGTCCTTCACTGGGAGTTTCCACCAAATGTCTGTGTGTGTGTGTGTGTGTGTGTGTGTGTGTGTGTGTGTGTGTGTGTGTGTGTGTGTGTGTGTCGTTGTGTGCCTAGGCCAAATGGATTACATAGTAAAATCTTGACAGCAGTATCTCTCTATGGCTCAAGAATTGTCTGAATCACTTTAAACACCTAATAAACAAAACCTGACGAATACCTTGCTACAGTAGCATTGAGTTGCACACTCAACCCCCCACCTTCAGTTGACATCCTGTTTTTATTTCACAGAAACGAAGAGCAAAGCAGTTCTAAGAAACGTCCAGTCAGTGAAAATAACTGATACACTTGTAAAAGGTTCGTAAATATTCATGAATGAAGTCGGAGTCAGCCACAAGAGAATCTCATCTTCTGATTTCTGTGTGATGGTAACAATAGTCTGGGAAGATTTGTTTCTTTGCGGCATGCAAAAATAAGTTGACTTACAGACCACACACAGAGTGTACACAATTCACATTCATAAGCTATAATTCACAACAATCAGCCTCAATTTGAATCTGTGCTGCATGTGCAACATTTGGTTTGGGATCAGTGTTAATAGGCAAATTGTTATAATATGATTTCAAAGCGGTTTCACAATGGCTTACGCGCCTGACTGAATGAATACTTATGGCAGAATGATCCACAATGTCCCTACTTGATTTATGAATGTGGATATGCTGCGGCGAGGCTGTGTTCTGCCGGGATCCAAACAGAGACCCCGAGTCTTTCTATTAGACATGCAAAACATACAGTCATCTCACATGCTATTCTGTCAATGCTGAATTCGTGTTTTCTTCCCCGTTTTTTTTCTTCAGTAGAGTTTGGCTGAGCAGCCAGACTGTAGATCTAGGTCCTATTACAGAGAATAGCCTTCTCTACAAGCAGTAATCCTCCTTGGTCCTGGAAAGCACCACCCTCAGAAGAGGTTCTTAGACTCCTCAAGCCCGTAAATCACCATTCCGTTGGCTCTGCCCTAGCATATCTCCACAAGGCATTCCCACTCCCTTAATCACTTCTGACCCTGAGAATTTGATTGGTGGCAGGTCAGGTATGTTTCCTAGCTTGTACTGATGGATTTATTGGAATGTGTACAATGTTTCCTGTGAATATTGGGCCTTTTTTAAAATGTACTGTAGAAACTTCCATTTCTACCCCAACCATCAGACAGTTGGTGCTTTACTCTTACATGCAGACTGTGGAATTTTTCTTTTACCACTTTTGCTTAGAGTCGAACATGTGGCCTTAATGCCCACGTTCACAGTATTGTTTGAAGTCTATTCAAGAGTCGGAGCTGAGAGACGGGATGGGTTGCTACATTAGGAGGTGGTAATCAGAGAAGCATTCGTCATTTTGGTTTAATTGATTTAAATGCTGCGTCAACTTTGTCTCTACGTACCACTCCCAGAGAACAGGCCATAATATAGACAGCCACTAAAGGTGGGACCCAAAACATTAATATTTACCTTAATATGACCCATGATGCACATTGTAAGATATAATTAAATAAAATGGCACTCTCATAAAACTTATCACCAGGACACATATCTCCATCGTAATGTGCTTAATGCTTTCTCCATATTTTCTTTCTCTTTTTATTATTTGTATGTTAATTTGTATTAGTTATTAGTTTAGTTATTAGCTAACTAGCAGCTGGTATTGAATGGAGCTATGCATTTAAAGGAAACCAAATACTAGAAAGGCTTTCTGAGTACGCCGGTTATCTAATTCATGCAGTTCAGACACTCGAGCTTGGGTGCTGCTCAGTTTTCTATTAGCCGACTGGTTAAGGGACACTATAGAAGTAGGCGTTACCCTCTTTACCGGTCTTGAATTACTGCTGTCCCTATTATACTAGCTCTATTGCAAAGCATGAATGCGGGTGTGAAGCACTGCCAAGTATTGTGTGGTGCACTACTCTTGTGTCCCTTTACTTTTGGACAGCAGATAAATCCACATCTGGTTCAAAATGGAGGAGAGCTCAAGAGCAAGGAGAGTGATTTGTGAATGGATGGGACCCAGCCAAAGACTTTCCTATCTGTCTCTCTTTCCCAGGCATTGCTCCAAACAAACACTTGTGCACTGACGCAGCAGATCCACTTCCCAGCAAACCTTTAAATAATATTTAATTCCTGCCTTCATGTCTGAACACCAAATACTATGAACAAACCATTCTCTATCATCAAAGCAGGGCACGCCCCAAATCGCAGAGAGGACACTGCCAGTGAAAGAAAGATGAAAATTGCTCAGCTGTCAGATAATGCACTTTGAAGTGTATGAGAGTTTATACTTAAAGGCGTTTCAGCTAATGCCCTATAATTAATTAACAATTATTACGAACTTTGAATTTTTTTTTATAATTTAATTTGTAATTTCTATGGCATACATATTGGCTGTTATGATCATATTCATGCCTCTTTTGTGCTTCGTAACAAGGCGTTTAAATGTTTTTAGGGGAGAGGGGGTGTTGTGATGACATCATTGATAAGCTAAAGATAGCTAGCCATGCTAAATTAACTAAACATTCTCTTTAAATTAACTAAACATTCTCTTTTTCACTTTCACTTTTTCACAGCCAAAAATACGTGTTTTGTTGCTTCCTTTGGTTTGCGGGCAATTGAACTGTTTTATTTTCTCCCTGAATTTTCTTCTTGAATTGTCCGTAATATTCTACATCTACCATTTAGAAAGGTGTCTAAAAGTCCCCCTCCGTAGGATGTTAGAAAGGCAGAGAGGCATGTCGCTCCCTTCGTTTGTGTCGTCGTGCTTGCATATGTTGTATATGAAAAGCTCAGACAATATCTACGCTACGCTATGCTGGTCTACAAACTGAACTGCTGGCATGAATGAGATCAATAAATATGACAGAGCGGAAGCCAGAAGACCAACCCTTCGTAGGGACTATACACATAGGGCTACATCACTTCAGAATGAAATGAAAGCCTGTTGATTGTGGTTGAAACAAGCCTTTATCCACACGTTAAGGGAAATGACAGCAACACGCATCATGTGACCCGTTAGGGGGACCTGACCCACTGTTTGTGAACCACTGCACCATGACAGGCCACTATTTCCCCCCATGCCTTCCACCGCACTGAGAGGAGCAACCCGCTGTTTGTCTTAGATTCTAAGCCACCCGCACGCCCGCTGAAGATTTGTGTTTTGTGGGTGGTTTTCCTCAGACAGCTTCTCCCACAAATTTTCCCCGGGGGGGCCAGAAAGGCCATGCCACGGCAGTGTCTACGCGAGCCAATTGTAGCTATTTGTTTTGCTTGTCAACAAGTGGCAGGTGCCAGTTACAACTGGAACTGTAGCTGAGATTTAAGCCTTGGGACCATCAAAATGCAAGGCCAGATATCCTACCTGTGTGTGACTCCGTTTCAGAGGTAGCTCTATCTTAAAAGGTGCCCTAGGTGAACCCCCACCCCCTCAAAACGACTTCCAGATAGCAGCCCAGAACATCTGAACAACTTGCACACAATGCCCATTAACACTCCGCTTGGTCTAAAGACCGCCACCCCCTGCTAGGACCATTTAACAGTGGTACTAACAGTGCTACACACCACCTCTGCTGAGTTGTTTGTAGCAAAAAGGTTTCTAGATAGTAGTGGTATAAAGTCCATGTGAGCTTCATTCACCTATAAATGTTATACTATCGTCCAATTACAGACTGTTATGGAATGTGAAGGCAGTTTTGCAGTGTCGGTGGTGGTGTTGACACTGCTGTTGTTTGTCCATGTTTGTAGCTAATATCTGAAGAATAAAAATGTTAAAATTGAACTGAAGTGGACAAAATGAGCAACATTGAAATTGACACTGAAAACGACCCATAAAGCGGTCAGTATTTACTACGCAGGGCTTTATTGGCAGGACTGGGCTTCAGTTTTTATTTCCTGACATGGAGGCATTTTATGACCACTGTCATTTTGGTCTGCGGCCGTGTGCCTGTGGTCACTCGCTGACTCCCTCCACTTATTCTGCATAATTCATTTATGGGATTAGACATGGGCGGACGATGTACGATCTTATATGTGTCCAACTGCCCGCACTCGCAATTGCTCCCTACACTGCGAAGCAATGCTAGGTTGGTCATTTATTTCTTTTCTTTTAACGTTGACTATAGAAGAGCTGAGTTATTTGTGTGTGTGCGCGTGCATACTGGTATTAGTTTGTCTCAAACACACAAGTTACAGTGGATCTGTGTTGGTGTTGTTTATGACCAGGAGTCTAGCAGACACAGCGAGGCCCGGTTGGCAGAGCCTGGCATTCTCTGGGCCATGTAGATTAAACATACAGTCTCAACTGCATCCCATTAGCCTCAGACTCTCCCACAAAGCGGCTGGCTTGTCTGCCATACTAGGAATTCCATCCTCCGCCCAAGGCCTACGTTTTTCCTCCCTACCACCCTTTTTCAGCACATTTCTGAAAACAACTCTAGTCCTTCTGTTGCTATTTATAACCAGAGTGCTTGTAATGTGTCATTTGTCTAGTCTATCCGGGTTTACAGTACCAGTATATACTACTACAGTACTATTTAGAGTTGTGGGTAAATGTCTGTGTTTCTTTGGCTAAAGATGTATGTTGTTTTTGCTTATTTATTCTTTCTCTTTCAGTAATATTGGGCAGATTATTGTGTACAACAACTAATGCGACTGCACAAAAATTGTATATTGTGTACAATATTTTCTTTTGTAATCATTTTCGGCAACACCTGGCAGTTCTCACGCATAATGCTACACTGTGGGGTCCTCAGAAAAATAATGCCATGCAATGTAACCATGAATGCTCTGAGTGACAAAGCATGACTGTTAAGGGTTGAGATGAGGACTTTTTCGTCGCAGAGGCGTGAATTCTTCAAAGGACAGACGAACAGGTTTAACTCATCCACAACAAGCGGTGCATCCATAAACATCCATCTAAACCACACCATTTTGATCTGCCGAAGACCATGTAAATAGCTTGTGTAGTTAGTATAATCCCTGTCTGTTGGTTAGGATGTCAGGGGAGCTCCAGCCCAAGGTTGGCATCAAATTTCTCAATTACATGCAGTGGTAAGCTTATAAAATTCAACAGACACTCTTATAGGAGTTACTGCGCTGCACATTGAATTTAATTGGCGTCCCCCTTCCCATAGCTGGCCCCCGTCCAAAAATACCTAGAGACAGGTACGCACCACATAAAAGGCAACCCTCTTTACTAACAACATTGTAATTAAACTAGGCCTCGGGGCTTTACTTTCAAAAGAGCACTGAGGTCCGTGCACACCCACACACATATATTGTAGCTTGGCAGACATTGACTGGCGCAAAATATTTACAAGAGGAAATTGCTGCGACGTGTAGTGGTGGGAGTGCAAAGGCCCTGTGTGGTCTGAATACATCACACATGCCAGCCAAGACTCACTGGCCCCCAGCAGCAGCCAGGGTGCCGGGTCAGAATTCTCCTTGTATTCTGTAATACATGTTTTGGGTGTCTGTCCTTGTGCACCACGGTTGGTGGAACGGATCAAATGGCTGGAAAATAGCACGGCTGTTTATATCAAAATAATATTTGTGGAGAACTGTATGAACACCAGGGGTGCTGTCACAGCTCACGTCATTGTAAATTGTTCATAATTTGCTTGGCCTTGTTCTTAAAGTTGATGTGTCTCTGCTTGTCTTTCTGCTGAAAGGTGTTTTGGTTGTCGCTCCGTGACTGGAGGTGGTCTCATCCACCGCAGCTTCTCCTATCACAGCTCCGTGAGCTCCATCAGGTGACAAGTGAGAAGGTTCCATATCATCCACCTTGGCTCGACAATTTAAAGTTACAGCGCACTCCCTGATTTGTATTCCTGAAGTCCACCTTTCAACCCATTGTTACCGGAATCGTCCTTGTTTTGATTTGAAACTAAGTGGCACTCCTCTCTACTCTCATGGACTCACTCACACCATTCTCTACCCCTCCCTCTACAGCTACCGTCGCAAAAGATTTCCTCCTCCCAGTGTCACTAAGATAATCAAATAATTATATATAATACAAATAATATATATCTAAAGCTGTAAGTCCGTACAGCAGGCAGGGATTCTGTGAGCCTCCAGCCCAGTGGTCGTCAAACTTTTAAATCCATTGCTCATGTGAGTCCCTATATAGAGCTGCTGTAGGTATGACCTTTGTTTGTGTGTGTGTGTGTGTGTGTGTGTGTGTGTGTGTGTGTGTGTGAGAGCGAGCGAGATCCCATGAGCTCAGCATGGGATCAAGCAGAGTTCACCCACGCCTCATGTCCACATGTTAATTTCACGTAAAGCCTGTCCATGTAACTACCGTGTCACATAATCACCACGTTAAGCGATACGACATTTCACTGTCATGATACACACAGGATATGGCTTGTCCCATACACACTTGTTGTGATTCCTGGTATTTCCTGTTCCAGCTGCATTCTTTTGACCGAAAATTATTAGGATTCAATTTCAGTAATTGAATAATTGGTAAAGTGAGGTGAATGCCTGTCTTTGTTTCTATGTTATAAAATGAAACGTTCTGTTTTAGACTACTGGTTAAACAACAAGATAACTTGGTGGTGAATATTTATCATCATAATGTATCTTATTATCTTATTTTAGTACCTTTTCATTCATTCACATAATAAATAAAAAACACAATGTAGTAATGATTATGCAAATAATCTTTAGCTGCGGCCCTGACAGTTACACCTCGATGCTGATAATATGATGCAATGTCAGGGTAGCTATAGAAATTGTTGTTCTTCTTTGGAGGGAGGTGGAGGGGGAATTCACTGAAGATGAGCATAAATGAATGTACATATTCTTAGTTTACCCCCATTTGTACCGGTTTTCTCCTCTCTTTATTCAGAAGACCGACTGCAAGAGCGGTTGTTTTTCATTCTTCTAAAAAGCCCGTCTTAAAGCCAACCGTTAAAACGGCAGTCTGGCACCGTGGACATCACTTATTTTCTCATCTGAGAAATGTGGTCCTCGAAAAAGATTTTCAAAATTTACGCCTGAACAATTAAGTACATTCAATATCCCTGAAAAAAAAATCCTAACCGTCATGGAGGTGGCCTGGCGAATGTTTGTATCACCGTAGCACATACCTCGGTTTTGATTGAGCATGCCTTAAAATAACTTTATGCAGAGGGAGGTTCAATTAATTTTTCCACACCTCCACTGAACAAAACTTTCCAAGGAATTATGTAATTGCATCGAGAGACCCAGGCAAATTAGACTCACCTAAGAACGCTGCCCTCCGATGGCCACAAAGGGCAACAGCACCCAGAAAATGTCTTCATTCGTGTGCGTCTGTGTATGTGTACTGTGATTTGTGTGTGTGTGCGTGTGTGTGTGTGTGCGTGTGTGTTTGTGTGCGCATTTGCATAGCTGTGTTTAGAGTCTGTCTATGAGTGTTTGTTGAGTGTGTGCGTGCAGTGTGTCCGCTAACTGAGGGGGGTTCAGGGAGCTGAGCAGGCTTATATAAGCCTAGTTTGATTAGCACAGGAAACATGATGCACACTGCTTCTAAGTGCTGGTCCACAGGTAGAGCCTCTGAGTGATTATGTTGCTCTAACTTGTACAAATATTTGGAGGCTGATTATTTTGGAAGTGTGTTTTTTTGTTATTTTTTTTTTGTATCTTTCCCCTCTCTTTAGTTTCCCCCCACGTTAGCCTGGGTAAATACGGCGCGGCGTACGTCCAAAACGACCTGTCCGTCTCGCTGTGACAGGGGCGTCGCTGCGACGCGCACGGTGGCCCAGCTGTGCTGTCGGTGCCCGCGGGCAGAGCCCAGCCAACAGCCAGTTGGCAGGGAGACCGCGGGGCCATAGGAAAGGTCTGGAACTCGTCTGTGGCTTCGGTGGGGGGCTTCTTACTGACCATGTCAAGTGAATGTTTCTCTACAGCCGCGCTGAGAGCCAGGACAGGTGTGTGTGTGTGTGGGGGGCACTGTCTGTGGAGGAGCCGGCCCCCCACATGTAGCAAAGTACCTGTGTGTGTGTGTGTGCAGCCCTGTGTTACATGAAGTGAACATACCAAATCTAGAGAAGCACACGTATGCTACGTGCTATGTAGTTGACACACACCTTCACAAATGTGCAAAAACTCACGTACACACACACACACACACACACGCTCACACACGCAAGCTTAATGTCGAAGCTGAGATAACGTTTGCCAACGAGATGTGACCAGAAGCCATCCCTCCCTGTCGTTCCACAATCCCTTATTAATCACCTCCAAACCCCACCCCCCACCCCGTCGGCCCCTGGTTCAAGGTGGTCCTCAGAGGCCCGACAGCGAGATGTCTTTCTCAGAAAGCTGGGTTGTGTGTGTGTGTATGTGTGTGTGTGTGTGTGTGTGTGTGTGTGTGTGTATCCGGGGTTACTCAGCAGCTAGAGGTATGACTGGCAGGCAGAGAAAACACAGATCGGGTGAGTCGGCCTCAGACATTAACAGTAAACTGAGCCTTTTCCCCTCTCGTCGTGATGTCACAACGTATGTTAGTGGAAAGAAAAAGTTACTGTCACAGGATAAGGCAGGGTGGCCTCCCCAGGACACACACACACACATGCACTGAACGGAACAAAACATAACGCTTACATTTCCAAGTGCCGTGTCAACAGACAGTCATGCGCTGAGGTGTTTTAATGAGAACAGTTGGTTTAATGAACGTAAGGCGACCATTTCCCAGGGTGTTTATATAGTATTACCTTGTCAAATGTATTTTTTTTTTACTGGAAGATTCGTGGACGTTCTGCTGATAAATAAACAGTTTTGAAACATAGAATGAAAATCTTAATTTTCAAGTGTATTTCATTTTTACACATACTGTAGCTTCCCTGTTTGTCACCTTGACTGTCCAAAAATCTTTTATTAGTAACATCCAATTTGTTTAAAGAAAAATCTAGGAAAATAACTAGTTCCCAGCAAGTCTTCTTAAGATGTTCTTCCCCCCAAAATTGAAAGGTCTGTGAGTCATACAGCAAGTTCAACACCGTACTGTAGCTGTCTGGTCTTTCTTCGTGAGGTAGGTTGACCGCACGAAGGCATTTCCTGGCTAGCATGTGAATCACACACGCAGACATACAAAGCCTGCAGGTTAGCAAGTGTGAGGTCACGAGCTAAAAAGGTCCCGGCCGGTGCGTTAGTTGGTTGGAAACCCTGGTCCATACCGCTCTGTTTGCTTCAACGATGACTCCTCCGAGAAAGATTCTCCTAACATCTTAAGGGGACACTCCTCAATTTGTGTCCGGCATTACACTTGTGGTAGCCATCATTACAGAAATGTTGGTTGCTTTGGTTTGGAACTCCGACAGCTGCTCGTGCAGTACTCATAGACTGACTGGAACACTGATCTATGTAATCTACAATATAATCAATCTCTTATTGTTGTGGAAAGCACTACAAAGTGAGAAGCATTTGAGAGTCTACATCTTATCAGTACAGGCACAAGGTATATGATGACATTATAAAATGTTTATTATCATGTAGTGGCTAATAACGTGCATGTAATATACATGTATGTGGAAGCCGTGTTACACTTAACTTTAACTGTACCTTCCTGAGAGCATAGTTTTTTTAGAGCTACAGTTATACATAATACTGCCTCTGTTGTAAGGGGTAATTATTTGGAAAATGGCTGGTGACCACACCTTAGCCTCCTCTGACAGCCCCATTAAATTTGATGTGGGTGTGCTAGGCTAAAAAATAATCAACTGTGTGCCATACAGCTCACCATAGAACCAAGGGGTGTCATTCTGTATTACCCACATCAGAATACATTTTACATCCCCTATATTAGTGAGAGGGCCTAACATGTGAACGGGAGATCCTTGTCTTTAGTTAGCTAATCTTAATTAGCTAGAGCAAGAGTGTCCAACATGCAAGTTCCCTATGAAAGAGACCGCTTCAAGAGGGCTTTGATTACTAATTCCTTACATAACTGGTAAATGAAGAAAGTGGCCGAAGGAAATTGAGATTTATTTCAGCGGTGAGGTTGGCTGTGTGTTTTGGACCACAGGGCTATTTTCTAAACATGACGGGTGCATGTTGGTCAGGGGTGAGGTGAACAGCAGACTTCTGTGGCTGGCCATGGGGATAAGTGTGTTTAGACTTGTGGTTTC
Source organism: Percopsis transmontana (assembly GCA_025447815.1). NCBI lineage: Eukaryota > Metazoa > Chordata > Actinopteri > Percopsiformes > Percopsidae > Percopsis > Percopsis transmontana. Next base: position 67,136 of record JAOEHI010038756.1, on the reverse strand, counting down.
AAGGGGACCGTGGCTCGAATGAAGACGACGGAACATGCTGAACAATAGAATCCGACCTGGAGCTGCAGACAGATGGGCCCATGTATCTCCTAAATGGAAGAACGATTTTAATCCCTCACCTTCCCCCAATCTTTCCTCTGCTCTAAAGCCGTCTGATTTTAGAGTTTTTAGTGAACACGTTTACTCATGTTTCCCTGTTTAGAATGTGGCCAACAGGTATTGAATGCTTTATACATACATATGTCGGAAACAACGCCTTCCAGTTTCCTAACTGTAAACAGCTTCAGAAAGGATCTGGGAGGAGATGAGATTACTTCCAAACCTTGTAGAGAGAAGGTTGTCAAGGGAAGTATTTAAAATGCTGCATAGTTTTCTTTTAACTGTCAACTTCCCCACCTCCCACTGTGAAAGTGAATGGATTTATTGATCATTCAGCTCGGGCTGCGTTTGTGTTAAAAGTACACTCTTAAATTGAATTATAGCACTCCCAGAACTGCAAATTTCCACCCCAGCTCACAGTTTATGTTTGAAGAACAACTATGCATGAAAGTGCA
>JAOEHI010038756.1:34631-64604 GCA_025447815.1 Percopsis transmontana | reverse complement strand
CCCCCCCCCCCCCCCCCCCCCCCCCCCCCCCCCCCCCCCCCCCCCCCCCCCCCCCCCCGCCCGCGCCTCCTAAAAATACCCCAGACTGTGTGACCAGGAATGTGTGTGTCCCGTGTCCCCACACTCTTAAAATGCTGTCAAATTGTTTGAAGTATTTAATGAGGTGTGGAACGCGTTCCAAACAGTGGCATGTTACTAGAACTTCCACTGTTCCACTTCCATTGCATCTACAGAAGAATAGAAAAATAGAAAAGCGGTGGGGTATTTTAACTCGAGCCTTTGAGTGACTCTACATTGTTATTTGATTTATTGCCAAGGATGTGTTGTAAAAAAGCTCACTTTTGATTATTATGCTCATTATGATTGTATGATTTAGAGTCTAGACGTAGAATGCTAGTTCACCTCCTTGTCATTAGTGAGTCAAAAGTAGAAAGCCAAGTCAGAACAAACACAAATTTAATATTTGAGAAACAACAAAATATGTAGACATTTTCAATAGACTATAATTTTATGTTTCAATTAACATTTCAGCAAATACATTTCAAACAGATTTACAACACAAAACATACATTAACCAACATTAAAAAACCATGTCCAAGTCAAGTCTCAAATCATTGGAAGCCAAATAAAGTTTCAAGCCAGGTGTTATTCAGGCTTAATATGGCCCACTAGGTAAAACTGTAAAACAGCAACATCTTGAGGCTGTTGGAGCAATGCAAGGTTTAGTCTAGTGTGTAGCTAGTGGATATAGCATTTAAAATGCACTTCATGTTGCAGCTTGGCTACTCATATGTAAAACTGAAACACTGATAGTGATGGGCCATGAGAAAGCAATTATCCTATGATGTATTCAAACTAATGTTTTATTATTACATTTCATGGGGTTGGCATTGAGCACTCAAATTTTTCCATGCATGGTAAAGCTGACATGATTCTGTCAACTTCAACAAATTAGAACAAGTATTATGCAGGAAATAAATAGAATAGTTCTGCCATAGCACTCCCTGCCAATGATGGAATGCCACATTTTGCAAAAAGACAAACTCCTGAGACTTTTAAAGGCACGTTGTTAGCATATTACAATATGAAGCATTCCTGTGAAGATTAGACGTTAACCACACTGTTAGCATAAAACCCGTGGGCCCTACTTGAGTTCGGAGAATCCTAAATCGTCGATGTCCACTATTAATCTGCTCTACTACTCAGTAGAAATGGAAAGTATGCCTGTCTGTTGAGTCTGTCATCATCACAGCTCTTATGAGACCTCTGTGGAGGATTTGTGTAAGAGGACATAAATAAATCGATAGTGGTGCTTTGCCTTCTAGATGCATAAAAACAATTAAAAGCACTCTAGAATGTGGTTAGACTTTATTTATCCAACTCATTCATGACAAACTGACAAACGGCTATTCTGTTGGATTATTTGTTTAATACAGTACCTTTTGTATATGAAGAAAGCTTTTGGAAGTCGTAACTGTTTACCTCAGGACGTCATTTGGACAAAGGGAGAAGGCCAACAGCTGCCGCAAGCAAATGCCACCGAACCTCAACACCTGCGTAGATACACTACTGTCAATCTCCAATGAAATCTTTTTAGATAAGGACTCAAACACGTAAGAGAAAGTGAAAAGGTCAGTACATCGTGAACCCAGCAAACCCCCTGGCTCTTCATCCATTTGGAAATCTGACGCAACGGCGCTGTGCGTATAAGACTAGGTAGATATATATGGATGTCCTCCTACCAAATACCAGTCCATCCAAAGTAAAGTGACAGTAAGAACTTTGATGGACGTAGCAAAGATGCAAACAACTAGTAAAACAATTCACTGTGTGGGTCGCTGTGTTCACTGTAGTAAAATAAAGCTGGGCTAGTCCATTCTTGTGTTAAAATAGTCACTAACTATTTTGGAGCATTAGAGAATACTTCCCTGTGGGTAAAGTTTTTTTCCTGGGTGGTTTTGTAGTTAAAATCAGTCAAAACACAGATTTGTAATGATTTATTCTCCTCCCAACGGACACCAGGTGCTAAATGGTCTAATGTATCATTTTGTCAATGAAGCCTCTTTCCTATGTGTATCTCTGTGGCATGATAAAGATCTATTTCTACAGGTGCTGTGGGGTATTGCAGCTGTAGGTGCTGGTGTAGAACCTCTGAGAGACCTCTGGGAGAAACTACAACTCTGTTTTTCCCCCTATCCAGTCAGATCAGGCCAAGTTGGAGCAATTTAGATCTTCAATCCCCGGCCGTTGTTTAGACTTTCACTTCCTGATATGTCTTTTCGCAAAATATACAGTCCTGTGATTGGCCAGAAGGCCACACAGTACACCTGCAATACGACCAGAATAGGAACATTCTATGGCATGGTTAGATCCTGTTGGCAGGTAGCACACTTTCTTTGTAGCAGATGGAAAAAGAATGATGATACTATCCGCTGTATGCACTTTTGTTTTCCGTCTACCATTCACATGACATTGTATAAATGTGTGTGCCATATAAACACCAAAATGCATTTCGGACATTCGTAGACATAAACTATAAAATCGTATAATCTGAGTTGTAAAAGGCGAGGGATGTTATTCACACTCCGTCACGTGTCAAAAATGTCTGTGTTGGCCTGTGTGAAGATGTGGCACTTGTTGACAGACATGCAGCCCTTGCCCTATGAGCGGCAATGACGAATGTGAATGTATATGAAGAATGTATATCATATCAGGTGAAGGGCAGGGAAATCTTGGTCTGAGTAAATATTGACAATAAACGCAGACTGAAACAGTAACATGTAAAGCTTATGTAGTGCAGAAGACATTACCTCTCCTCTGTTTACTGCATGCCTTATATTATTATTATAATATATTATATTATTATATTCTATTACACATTAGAGCCAGAGGGAGACATCCTATTTCTTTGAAGATTAGGCTTGACGAGGGTTGTAAACACCCAAATTAATAACACAGATTTATGTGTTGTTGTTTTAAAACTGTAGTGCTTCAGTTGTTCGGCCTGTCTCTTTTGAGTGCCGTTCTCACGGGCCTTTCATACCAAAGTTTATGCACTAGTCCAAAAGGCAGATGGCAGAATATGATTCAGTTAACATTGCCAGTGTTGATGTACTAGTGACAGATAAAGCACAATTCAAATTATGGAAAACTTTGACTTGGAAGAGATTCAAAAAGATGTGATTGAGATAGCCGTGTCTCCTCGGGAGAGATAGTGAGATTTTTAGTTATGAAAGTTTGTTATTCAAATTTTTGTCCAGCTATTGATGAAAAGGCATCGAATGGCGGCACAGTTGTGATTCCAACAAATGTGGGAAATATAAGCCAGAAAGAAGGGAACAGAGGGAGGGGTTTGTCCCCGTTTAACACAAAGCACACATTTGGACTACCAGCTGAAATATGATTTCACGCATCACGAAGGCACAGCCCTGAAATCTTAAGGCAGGGCCATGAGGTAATGTAGGATGGGGCCCTGCCTTCAATCAGGTCCTCTCCGCGGGGCACTCTCGTGGGCCACTTGCCGATCTTAGCTTCTCAAGTCCTAGCTGCTTTTCAAGTGTTATGTAAAACCTGAGCAAACACCATATGGCTGGAAGATGGCATCAGTGTTTGCGTGGCTGTTTAGGGAGGAATGCTCCGGAGAATGGATTTCCCACTGCTTTCCTGAGTCCGTCTCAATCCCGGCCCAGGGAATGGTTTCACCCAGATTGTGTCGGGGGGGAGAGGAGAAAATCAGAGCCCTTTGATATGATCCGTGTTATGATACTTACTTAATAGTGCTTATCTATTATGGTTACCCGCCCTGCACGGCTGCACCATCGCCGCAGTCATATATAAGATCAATAAGGGAACGCCCCGTGTGTAAATATTCCCCCACCCTATTCCCCTCGCCGACCCACCCTCTGGCCTCAGCCATCGGGGCTGTGTGCGATTCCCCCCCCCCCTTGACCTTTGTGCTGTAAAGGTGAGCCTGTGGTTTTTGGCATCCAAGACGGAAATCGAACCCTTCCATTTATTAGTTCTCATAGCCTGTGTTGTTGTAAGGATTGAAGATGAAGAGGACAGGATTAATGTGATGAAAAGATAAACAAACCTGGGGCCTATCATAAAAGGCTTTCTGCGCATTCTGCAGTTGGCATAATTTTGTCATGCTTTTCAACTCTGGTCCCTTATTCCAAATGACAGTATGGGCTCTCTTAACATTTGGAGTGTACATGCAATTATTTAACGTGCGGAATCCACTTTTGATTTTTCTTTTTACTTTATAATCTAGCTCTGAGAGAATAATTGTGTGAATTGTGTTTTTTTTTTTGGCCATTATTGTGTTAAAGTATTTTAAAGGGCCTTGTGGGGAAACAGTAGAGCTTTAACTCTCTCTTGTTAGGTGTTCCTTTGAAGAGTGATCAGTTTTTAGAGGCGCAGTGCATCACCAAAATCATGAGGTTGTCTCGACATCAAGTTATTCTCAGGTTTCTTCCATCTGAAGTCCTTTTTCAAAAGAGCCTTTGGCAGAGTTCTGATTGGGATAGGTGAATCTTTGACCTTTTACCGTTGTTAAATTTCAACGTGCTTGTGACAGGCAGGTGGGGGTTTGGCCGAGACGCAGGCAGCCAAAAATAATCCCTTTAGGGACCTAATTAAACGCTTATGAGTTTTGAAATCTCCAAACCTAGGAAGCGAGGTAGTTTTTCATTAAATATTCCACAATTGAAGGCACTGTATGTATGTAATGGCCAACAAACCTAGTCTAAATAAACCGGGACTACCCACAATGCTACTGCCATGCTGTGGCAAAATCCAGGCTCTGCTCTCGCACCTTTTTAGTTTGTGCTTTCCAAGAATGTTCTTTTCCATCGAGCTTAATATTCCCCAGAGCTCTCTCTTGGAGCGGTCCTGCAGGACCGGGGTCACATATGCTACAAAGATGAGTCTCTAATCCACACAGCGAACACTGCACCTGCACCAATGTCTCTGCTGCTATCTACTAACCTTTTAGCTTATTATTTTATTTATTTCACAAATACTTGTTATTGGTATGCCAACATACAAATTGAAAATGCTTCTATTGATGATTTCCGCCCGTTGTCTCTATTTGTCTCGCAGCGAGTGTTTATTTGGAGCTACAAAAATGGCAGAATGTGTGTGTGACGTCACCTGCAGATCGTGGTCTCTTTGGCCAAAAGCGTTCAAATGCTTCCCTTGCATCCACTTCACAGGGTGTGCAGCTAACTCACCAGTTTCTATTGACTTTATACTGCTCTGTAGAAAGCATCTCCAGACAAGATAGAAGGGTGTTACCTCATGGCACAAATAACAATTACATATATCTATTATATATATATATATATATATATATATATGTATATACTGTATATATATGTATATACTGTATATATACTTATATATATTTAACAGAGTTAAGCAAGATGCCTAACTATCTGCTCCATGTAATAGCTCCATGTAATTGTAAGTCGCTTTAGATAAAAGCGTCTGCTAAATGACCTAATTGTAATTGTAATTAAAAGAATCACAGATAAATGACGGATACAGCTTTCAAAATGAGTTTTTCCCTTTGCTTTTTTATTTTTTAATAAATTTAAACCTCCATTAAGCATATTTTTCACCAGCAGGGGGAGGTAATTCCCCAACAGATTTCAAAACTAACTTCCACAAATCACTCAGTGAACTGATCTATTATTTTTATTATTTGTATTTGAAGTAGTCTCCAACGAGCTGGTAGCTAACATGTTTCTGTAATTGTTTTGGGGGGCAGGGACAACTGCTGGGATGACTGCAACCCGGTGCGCTACGAACACGTCAACATTTCCAAAGTTCATAAAATTGTATTGTATGAATTGTAAAGAAGAGAGGCCAAGTTCAAGATGCCTTACCCCTATTTGCTCCTTGTAATTGTATTTATTGTAAGTCGCTTTGGATTAAAGCATCCGCTAAATGACCTAATTGTAAAAAAAATAGTCAAATAAGAGGATTTGAACGCGTAAAATGTTCTGCTTAGTGAAGCTTTAACAGACGTGGCCGTAGCTGGATTTACGCGTTCATCGACCGCAGCCCTGTCACCTCTTCATCAGCCTGTGTGGGCTCGGGGACATCTGCTCACTACACACAAAAACACACACGCACGCATACAAACAAACAGACACACTCATCCTTGCCGCTGGGCGTCTGTCTCCCAGATAACAGCGTCCTCGTGGGAGCGTCTGCGCTTCTCTTTCTCCTCGGTGCGAGAAACAACCACCTCTCCTCCACCCTCTACTCATCAGACTTTTCCATCAGCAGATGAAAGATGGCTGACATTCCTGCCCGGACTCTTAAACGTCCCTCAGCCTGTGTGGTCCGTCTCGGTGGACTATCTAATGCTGGGAAAAGTCAAACTGAAAGTTGTCACCTCCGCTCTGTGCGGTAGCATGTGTTTGACTGTGTGTGTGTGTGTGTGTGTGTGTGTGTGTGTGTGTGTGTGATCAACTGCTTCATGCTAAATTTCCAACAAGCAGCGATTGTGCTCATAATTTAGGTTGACTTTTAAGAAAAGGTTGCCTGTTATCAGCTTATCAACTATTTTATCTGCCAGCTAACAAAAGGACAAAGAGGATATTGTAGTCTATTTGTGTCCTTCAGGTTGAAACCAGCATTACAAAAACATTGTTGATTCAGTTTGAATGTCGGAGCACTCAAACAACTGTGTGGCTGACACACCTCTCTACTCCTTTCCCTACATAACTATAGGCTCGCAAGCTTCTCTACCTCCCATACATGCGGCCGCACCTTCATGGACAGCTGTGTTTCAAATTATAAACAGTGAGCTATGGCAGACATTTGGGGGTGCAATAACACAATTGAGGAGTGTATCTTTAGGCTACATCTTCACTTATAATTAAGGATTTATTATGGTTGCTAGCATATCAAGCAGATAAGTGGTGTATTTCCCACACCGTGAGGGCTTGCTTGATCCATGAGACCAGGACCAGGATCAGTCTTCTTCGGGTAGAAATTTCCTGTTTTGGATGCCAAAGGTTTGAGTCCACTCCATTAAAACAAAAAAAACAAAAACAAAAAAAAACAATTACGAGTTCATTTATGTGCTGTTCAATAGCTGCTGCGGGCCCGCGGCGGGCCAATTCTGTTGTGGTCGGGCGCTGCGGTAATGATGTGTAGCCTCAGCAAGGCAATTCAAGTGAGGAGTCATGTGGAAAAAGGATGTAACTCGCTGGAGGTAGCGAGGCATGAATGCATACTTTGAGAGGTTCTCATAATGGATGCACTGATTCACAGGGAAGGAGGACCTGAACTAAATGAAGTACGGGGAAGCAGGGGGTTCGGGGCGGGGCTTGTATGGTAGGTAGTAGAAGTCGTGGGTGACGTCAGTTTGGCTCGTTGCTGGTGGCCTTCCTAGTCCAAAGTGACATAGGGGAACAGAAAATACATTGAGGCCTGCTCGGCACACTGCCGAGTGCGGCAGTCACACAATCACATCCCACAATTGCCCATCAGTGTATATGTGTTGAACTGCATGTATGTGTGGTTTTAGATTTTAAAGTGTACCTGTTTATTAGCAGGACAGTGGTATTAATCCGCTTCAATAACACTGTTTTAGCATTGATAAGAATCTAAACTTTTCTGCATTTGAACTGCCCAAACTGCAAAAAATACGGTTGGTTAGTTAGTATAAAGACCTAATAGAAAGGAGACTTCAATAATCCCATATTTGACTCTTTAGAGAATCATAGTAAAACATTTTACAAGTGGGATTAAGGAAGAAAAACGGGAAACATAAAGTTGCATGTACTTTAACTAACTCAAAACAAGGTATCTTTATTTAAACTGGACCACCCAGTGACTTAATATCTTTAAGTAACGTGAACACGGCATTTTGGGTAACTACACTAAATGCTTTGTATAGCAGTCGATTTCCTCTTAAAAAAGTAAGTAATGAATGCACAAAGAGCTTTATAGAGTGGGAGTTTGTAAAAGGTTCTGAGGTCAGTCGCCCGATAAAAAAAAAATTCCAGCATTAGAAGATTTGTATTTCTTTTAGTGAAAGCGATATGCACTTGTCATACCAATAACTGTATAGCAGCCACCTTGGCCTCTTGACGTGGTGCTCTCTCAGCAGAAACCTTTATGTTGTTGGCCGGGGATGCAACTCATCGCGGGCCATCCCTGCCTCCTCCCACTTCCTCATGCACCTCACCTGATGTTTGTGTATCTTTTTGCAGCCGAAGATAAGCCACTACCAGGGAAAATAGGTCATGCGATACGAAGTGGCGGGGGGAGGGGGGGGGGGGGGGGTGTTGGGCGTTTGTGCCGAACGTTCTCAGTCGCTTTCATTGTTTGTGCTTCTGGTATCCTCCGGGGCCCGGGGTCGGTCGCAGGATGTCAGGATGGGAGGGGTCATAGAACAGAAGAGGTAGGCAGAGAAAAGAATGGCCAGGAAATGGAGGAAGGATAAAGTCATGTACTATATGTAGTCATTATATAGTGTAAGGATAGGAGGAGCCTCTGGTTAAAAGACAATATATATACTATATTTAAGAAAAATAGTATGTATACATGTTATAATATATCCATATTTGTATTATGACTTTTATCATGATACTGAGCAATATAACTCAAATAGTAACATAGCATAGGAATATTGAAGTGATATTGAAATGTATTTAAATCATTCACCATAGTTAGTCTGAAGTTTCTGAAGGAGGAATTACATTTGGTCGCTGTATTTAATTAACCTAATTTATTTTTCATCACAACTCAAAAACAAAACTACATCACAAACCAAAGTGCCTACTAATCTTGTGAAAACATACCATGAAACCAGTATGTCATTGAAATATATTGAACCCTAATGCAAATAAGGTAAATACATAGACCAAATGGAATATTTCATCCCGAATTAATGTCAGTAGGTGGACTTAAAGGTAAGATAATGAAGTTCAATATCACTTTAAAACAATAACTCCAACTCCCTTTTGAAAGCTCATATAATGCATAGTAATATTCACATTGGTAATAAGCCCCAGAACAAATATAGGATCTCTGAGCTGTGTCTTAAGTCTGGAACTTGCATCCCGTTGAGCCAGACCTGTGTCCTTCGCAGCTGTAATGTGAATCCACTCGTGAACGGACATCCTGTAAGCCTCTGGCAAACCGCAGCTGATTCGGAACCTTCTCCCACGTAATTGGGACAACAGAACGCTTTCTCAATGGGAGAATGGAGCAACGATGACAAACAGACTTTGAACAAGGCACTGACAGTCCCGTGAATGATGACTTGATGCTTGAGGATGGAGAAGGCCTTGCTCCAAAGCTCACCACAAACAAAGGGCTGCCCACTCTGTCTTTAAAAGTCTTTAAAACATGACATTTAAAGGTACACTCCTAATTTGCATTATAGCGTGCCCAGAACCCCAAATTTCCACCCCGGCTCGTATTTTTGAAACACAACCATGCATGAAAGCGCATGTGGCTGTGAGGGGAGGAGTAGAGAAAAATGCCAGCCACATAGCACTCAGGTGTGGGAGTGCTGACTTTCAAACCAAAACAATAGCGTTTTAGTAATGCGGGTGTCAATCACAAAGGTAGGTCTGGACACAGACTCTTGGAGTGTCCCTTTAATTTGCACATACTGTATTCGTCTTTTACCTAACACTGTTGTACTATCCGATCAAAGCATTGAGAAAATACACAGAGATTTGTTTTCTGAGAAACACTTGTTCTTGGGGATAGTGCCCATAAAACTGGATTACAGTGATATATATAAATCCAATATTTTTTCTTTCTGGTAAATTAGCCTATGAACCAACCTCAGACACACACTCATACTCCATGCCCTTAAGGTAGGAGTTCAACAGCCAGATTTCAGGTGCCACTACTGCCTGAAGACATATTGGAGAACTCGAGGAGCTGGCACTCCGATCCTTCCACAAGTATCTCTTTGAGAGTTCAAATGGATGGGAACCATTACAGAGAAATATATACAATGTCAACACATACAGTACGGTGTAAATTGTCAGCTGGCGTGAAGACAGGCACTACTCAAAGTAATCAGGGTAACATTCGCCGTGTGCGAAAGTGCTGGCGTGACCCGATACCTGGGTAATTTAGCTCTTCGTTGTGCATAATAATCCATTTTACGGTTTATGTTCTAAGTGGAGAATTAAGTAATTCTTCTTTCGCCCACCGTTTACCGCGTGTTCAGCGATTCTCAGGTCACGACTCTACTGCGGGTGGCCACCATCTCTGGAGGTTTTAATGCTCTCGGCATAAAACACTCTTTGAAGCACCCTTCCTTCCACGTCGGAACATTCCCTGTATCCGGTTTATGAACTAGCTGCCCTGTTTCCTTTGAAAAACCTTCCTTTTTTTCATGGCACGATTGGAGCGGGATCTCTCCGTGTGTCATGTAAACTTCGACATTCCCTGGGAAGTTGTTAAGCGTAAGAGGAGGGAGAAATAGGTAGAAGTCAGCCGTTTTTGTAAAGGCCAAGGCAAACGTTTCATTTATTGAGAAACGGTATCTGCTGAAGTACGTTCTGTTAGTGCCTCTACTAAAAAGAGCCACTGTCTGAATCAAAGATGCATTGACGGAGTAACTCGATCGAATGGCCTAAAGGAAATTTTCCTTCAATATTGAAACATTTGTCTTGTTAATGTATTGAAACCAGCAACATTGGTAGTCAAAAACAAATGTCCCCATGGGGACAATAAAGTATATCATATACATATAATTATATTCTCTGTCGTAGAATCATCATTTTTATGTTGGTGTTGGACATTTGAGGTCCAAACATTTTGCAAACCCTGTTTTCTCCTGCAGGAAAATAGGCCTTTGTCCCAGATTAACACCCCACATATCAGGGCAAGTAGCTAGCTGGGTGGTCGGTTTACCGATCAGACTCCTATAGCCAAGAGAGCTTTCTGAAACGTTAACGGAATAGCTGGCAGGTACATGGCTAGAGTGTCTTAAACCTGTACAAATATTGGCTTTTTATATCACAAACCATAAAAATGGAAAATGTGTATTTCATAACTGGTAAGAGACAAACGTTTTATATGATCATGACACTGTAGATCTTAATATAACAAGAATTTGACCCAGTTAATTTATGCTAACACATTGAACAAAGTCACAATATGTAGGAATGCTCGACTAGCTGCAGATGGTAACAGAACATCATAATGGATATATGACTAGACATGAACACAAATGTTAAACTGAAAACCAAAGAACTTTCTTAACTGAAACGTAACTACAACTAATTTGTAACAGGTAGATGATATTCATCAAAATATTCAAAATACTCCGAACTACTGTTCACGTCGATGGAGATGTGGACTAAGTGTCCTCTAAAGGTTAACCATGCACCTGGGTGGACATATTTAGGTTCCCCTTTTTACTATAAACTGTAAGGCCATAAACTATTTGGATATTTTAATGCCCTCTCCTGTGAGCCATGGTCATTCTTTGTATTGACTACCAGTGACAAAGTCCATATTTCCGAAATTTTCAGGACTCCTATTTTGCACGGGCAATCACAAAAAATCCTAATTTTACAGTTGGCCCTGAATTCACTTTCACTGCCAATATAAGCAAATATATCACAGGCACAGCAGAGCAGGGGAGAGTCGCAACCTGGATTCCTCTCTCTCTCTCTCTCTCTCTCTCACTCTCTCTCTCTCTCTCTCTCTCTCTCTCTCTCTCTCTCTCTCTCTTTTATGCTGATCTCTTGTCCTCTACGATGCAGGTAACATTTATATATTGTTAACTGATTTGTAACAGTGTTGTCCTCCTGATCACCCTAGCATCAGAATACATAATAAACCATATTCTTTACTGCGTAATCGCATTTCTAATCTTTACAGGGGAACTTAACTGTTGAACGTTGACAGCTCTGCCTGCAAGTTTATTTTCAATCTGCCCTCCAAACCCCAATTCAGTTAACCAGAGTATCATATGGCAAGGGGGACAGAATATGTGTGGACACGATTCACTCTCAGTGAAGGAACTTTTCAACCTGTAGAGTAGAGGCCGAAAATGAGATTAAATTTGATAGCAACTTAAAAAATGTCAAACTGATCCCTGATTGTAAATAAATTGGTTATGTCCTTTTTAGATGTGACATACAGTATGTGAAGTACTCTCCAATGAATCCTCTCCCTGTCGCCATGTCTCCAGAGAGCTTTTACCTTGATGCTTTTAATGCCTCTTGATTTGATTTAGTGTAGCTCCTCAGTGCACAGCTGACCCCTGTAATGTAGGCACCGTATGTTGCGGGAGGCCTTGAGTGTTGCGACATTAACCTTAAGTAAAAGGCATAACATTAAGCTTGGCAGCGTCTGCTCACTAGTTTCTTTAACCCGAGGCTCACCCTCCTCTGTTCCCTCTCTACGTTTCTCAACTTTGCTTCTTTATTCACTGTCAAGCTGGATCAGAGAGCCATGGACCAGCTTCAAGGATTCGAGGGCGGTTCTCTAAAGCCAATAAACAAAGCAGCTCTTAGGTGGATACTCCGAGCGTTCATCAATTTGATAGGTTAAGGACATGTTACCCTCTGGCCCGTTTCCAGATCATCGCCGCAGAGCGAGCGCGAGCACCAGCCCTTGGAGTGAACCTCCCGGCGGGCCTACTCTTGGCTCTGCGGATCAAGTGTGCCCTGTACAATTTGTCCGAATGCATTTGGCTACGAGGCGGCCGCCAGTGACATCACTGTCATGTTTGCTTTAAATAATGACAGACTGAGAAATGGAAGCTTTGATAAAAGGGTTGATGATGTTAGTCAAAGGTACACTAGTCGATTTGAGTCTGGAATTGCACTTGAGGTTGAAATCAGCATTACAAAAATGTTTTTGTTTGAAACTCCAACAGTGTATATTCGTGCATATTGTTGTACTGCATGCGATTAAAAAATGTAAATGTCAGTTACTCTATGGCTAGGCAATAGTCAACTCATCCACATTATTCCTCAACTGTGTGTTACTGCATACAGAGAAGTGCAATGTTGTGCATATTAGTGTGTATTAGTGTATGTCTTCGTGTCAAATCAAAATCTTCTCACTTTTAATTATGCAGTGAAATGTTTGCTACTATCGCGTCTTTGTTTCTGCACAATAGAATAACCTTCTCCATTTTTATTAGAGATCTACCTCCTCTGTTAATGCATTTAAAACCTTTCTTCAATCACATTTATGTTGTTGGCTTTTAAATTACCATATGTTTGTGCACTTGTTTGTTTGTTTATTTTTCCCTGTGTCAACTACACACAACCCTGACACCCTGCACAATTTTTGGCACTTTAGATCTGTGCAGCACTGTGGGCGTGCTTTGGACTTAAAACATAAACTTAAAACATACAGTTTATTTCCAAATGCCACTAAACTATTTGGAAGCCTGCAAATAAATTCACAAACCCAATGAAAACAACCGCTGCACAATTTGTACACTTCGCTCAGTTCTGGTGTGAAATCCATCACTGTGTTTGTTCCTCCTGCCCAAAAAATGTTCCTTTTATTAAGCTATTACGCCAGACAGTATCTGAGTATCTGTATCTGTATTTGTAATGTAGATTTGTATGAAAATAGGATGTGACAGTGTGTGTATGTTCGGGCTGCATTTCCATGTCAGCTTATGGAGACAGACAGCTCACTGTCAACATATACTATGACAAACTCACTGTGCTTCCTCCAGCAGTCTGGCCTCTGTTGTTTTGTTTGTTTTGACTGAAGTGGGCCGATGCTCAGTTAAAACTGTTGATGACTGCTTTGGCTAAAACCATAGCCATTTAGGTAAAAGTGAGGCAGCATGGAGGGGGTTGGGGGGGGGGATTTTGTGGGTGGTTGGTTTGATGCAAGCCCAGGGACAGTGTCTGTACCCTACCAGGGGACCTGTGAGTGACAGATTCTGTACACATAACCCCCCCCTCTCCTTGGTGCACCCAAACAGTGCCCCAGATCCAACTGACAATATGCAACACATTCTGGATCAAGAACTTTATGTTTGTATGATAAATCATTTATAATACATTGGGCAGGATATAGCCTAGGGTTTGTAATCTCCACAGTATGGAAATGGAAAACAAAGTGTTTAAATTGGCAAAGGCCGCGAATGCTTACATTTTTTTTAATGTTAAATGCAGCGTATGGCTTCGTTGAATCAAACTCTGCACATACTGCGATACATATACTGTGTGTCAATTTAATTGGTCTCTTATTTGCTTTTTCACTCCCCCCTCCGAAATCCACACCAATGCTTTTTCCAGGTCTTCGTCCCTCAGGAAAGCAGTGGTTTTCCAACTTTTCAGAGGTCAGCACCCACGCCACCTGTGTTTTTGAATGAATATGTGTGTGTGTGTGTATGCGCTACCTGTGTCACCAGCGATACTCCATTCACTCTCTGCGGACCCAGGCGTGGTTTACCGCTGCCCCTGTGGCTCAGTGTGTCTTGACAAACTGATTTTGTCATGACCCTCCGTCACATTTAGTTGCGCCGCCGCCAGTAATTCACCCAGCGGTTACTTTTCCCTCAAGAATGCATGTCGAAGAACTCAGTTGTGTTTGCCCCGTGTAAATTATACATGTGCAGCATTCATTGTGTGGTTAACCATTGATGTAAAATCGTTTGCTCAACCAAAAACCACTGTGTGTCTGACAGGGTGCCTCCAGAGTCCATCTCTCAGACTTTAGCCTCGCTCATTGAACAGGCGGCCGTATTAATATGCAACGTACGTCCTAAATTTGGCGCTATCGGTTTCTCAGCGGGCGCTTGACTAGTTGGGTTTTTTTTGTTGGGCAATTACTGCTCGAGAATGCCTGTCAGTTTCTCAGCTCTGCTTAAGTAAGCCACCAGCTAATGGCTCTTAGTTTTATTGGCCTTGTATGGCAGTATGATTTCAGTAAGGATGTATAATATGAAACTGTGTAAGCATGGGGACTTCAAGTAAACGTTTGCACCAAGCTACTATGTTGGAGAGCAGGTACTTGTCCTTTAGTCTAAAAGTAGGCCTATAGAAAGACGGAGACGGTTTTAGATGAGTTTTTCGAAGATTAGAATTTGTGACTCATTCTTCCGGTTGTTTGTGCTGCTAGAGACCACCCACCCTCGCACTAGAATGCCAGGGTCTGTTGTTTGTTAGCCTGTTTGAGATGAGCACAGCCTAAATGTCATCCCTGCGCCCAGTGCTCATAGCCCTTAAACAGTGTCTGTCGGGATCGCTGTGTGGTCGGTTGAAAAGGGCACACATCCTCTAAACACGTGAGACTCATCTGTTCAAAAAAACTTTCATTAGCATTTCAGAAGATTATTATTACTATGTAGTGCTTAGTTTAACACAATAACACAATAATTAGCAATTCATTCTTGAAGGTCCCCTTTTCTAAAACTGAAGGTTTTCTAGAGCCCTGCGGTGGACTGTTTTCTTAATCCTGCTCCCTCGCTGTTGTGCCGCAGAGGAATGCGCAAAAGTCGGTCGGGCTTGCTAACTGTTGCATCTAGCTAGTTTTGTGCAAAGCAACATCAAGCAGCTATGGGCGATTCACGACGATCACTTTTTCTTAGTTTTTAGCTATTTAGCTAGCTTATAAAAACTTACCAGGCACTAAAATTACAGTTGGAAAATAGAATGATATGGGGCTTTAAAACTGCAAATGTGGCCATCTCGATAATAAGTGTAAACTGTGCTAAACAGCAAATGTATAACCTCAGGAGTTAGAGAAGGCTACGGTTATGCTAAATAATGTCAAATCTTTAATTAGCCTACATTTATTCCAGATTTTAACATCCCGTTAAAAATTATACATGCTTATTTGTATTTGTAAAAATCTTCTACTGTATATTGTACAGTGTGCTAGCACATAGCTAACAAATACTGTATGCTCGGCTAATGAGAACTGTATTTAGCAGGCCATGTCTGTTGTGCTTTTACAATGTTTACAACATGGGGTGAAACTTCTTAGGGCCTACAGATAATTAGAGCGTCTAAGTCCTGTTTATGCCACCCACAAATTACTAAATTATCGCCTCCTGAGTTAGCGAGCTACTTCTGAGAACCAAGCATGACGCATCGGCCAATTCATGAAGTGTTGCTTCCTTATTTCCCCTGGGGGGATGGGATGTCCGTGTGGATGTCTGGATACAGTATGTGTCGCGTCACACTACTGACTTCATTATAAAGCAATGTTTGGAATACCGCCCGGGCCCAAAAGCCGTGTCCTTGGGGGTTAGTTATTTAGATACAATATGTTTTCATGTATAGTAAGACGGGAACATTTGAATGTGGCATGAAGGGGCTAAACATGGGAGGATAGCGCTCCGTAAAGGTTGGATTCTTGTGAAAATAACCTCAGAGTCAGAGTGAGAGGGCCTGGAGCGGAGCCAGGTGTGTTGGATTCGCTGAAGGGGCACTTTCTGGTGAGGCTGCAGAAGCCTTCCTCACTCGCTCCCCTCTTATGGGAACATGGGCAGGGCGGCGTATAGGTCTGGAGCACATTAGAGGAGCTAAGCTCTAAAGCTCGCTGATCACTGACTGCTGTTCCCTTCCCAGGACAGTAAGTCAGTGTATCACAGATTGGGGAGATAAACCCCCCCACCCCACCCCACCACCACCACCACCACCACCACCACCACCCATGTACATAAACATACACATTTCCCTCGCTCCAACATAACCACACACTCGGACATGTACAGCACGGTAAACGCACACCTCCGTGCACTGTGGGTGCACACGCCTTCCCCACCTTCCCCACACTGATACGTGCTCCTTCTCAGAGGGGTCTGATCAAGGTGTTTCTCCACGTCTGGGGTTATTTAAAGTGGAGCATCGGGACCCCTTTTACTTTTAGGGAATGGCAAGGTGTGGGGTGGTGGGGGTGGGGGTTGGGGGTGGTAGTGAGACAATTTCAAGCTTATGAAATGCTTTTTATTACGTTTGGTAAAAAAGATAATGTAGAAAAATTGAATGTGTTTTTTGTGCATGCAAATTGCAAAAAGTCAAACACATAGCACATCAAACATATTTTGCCACCGCCCCATTCCATCGCCATCGCATTGTGCAAGTCGCTTAGGATAAAAGCTCCTTTTGAACCACGGCTTTCTGGGGGTCGTGAGTCAAAAAATGCACTGCTCCTAGTCTCCCCAGGAGGAATGTTGTACAAAGGCTGGTAGGTTGATTGAAGGGTCAGGCCATTACCCAGCACATTCTCACAGTACTGCTGCCAGCTATTGTCAACAGGTCCGGGGATCGCAGGCAAATCCCGGTTTTCTTTGTAGTTTGCCCTGGTATGTGTGCACATCTGGACCCGTGCACCCCGGTGGTGCGGCTGGGTGGGACCATCAGCTGGGCCCCGCTGCCCTGTTCTCACGGGTCTTAGGCTCGGGCTAGCAGGCTGTTAGGGGGCAGCTACAGGTGCCGGTGGTCCTCCGTTTCCATCACAGAGACCCTCTAACAACAAACAGCCAGATAAGCGGCTTAAAAGGAAAAAACAGCCTGGATTGTACCTGATCCTATAGGGCAGATATGCAGTTGCAGTGCATCAGATATGAGCCTGAGCAGTAATTCCAACAGCCTGTTTGACTAGATTTACCAGATTGTTACAGGCATATTAAGGTGGGCCTACTTTTTCTGCGGGGCCATGAGCATACAAAGCGTCTTTACAGTCCATAACGGTAAAGCCATTGTTTGCAAATGAATATTTACCAATTATGTGCATTATCACACATGGATGAAACCTCACGTGTGCTTAAATGATCTCAGCAAAACATAGCTCCCACACACCAGTTGATATGCAGTTATGTAACCTGTATTAGGACTGTGACGCAAATAGCTTTTCATGCCACATTTAAATCAAGGTTACAACTGCCCCCTCAGGGAGAAATTAGCATGCTGTAGCATTAGCCTTCGCCACTTAATACAAATGCCTTGTGGCGGTCACAGCCTCTGGTTTACAATAGGTCCCTTGGTTGCCTGTCTTAGTTTAACACAGGACGTAATACGTCTTGCACCCACAGACTAATTAACCCAAACCATTTGAAGAAGAAGTTAGAATGTCTCGGTGTGAGGTCTGGTCAAAACAGCAGGAGGCGCGTTCTTCAGATGTAGACAAAGAAGGGGGGTAGCCGTTCCCACCTGCTCCCAGCTACCTGTTGAGAAGTACCGTTGACATCACGTTCACTTATACTGTGTTGACTGTCTCTGCTATTTAATTAACAACCTGGCTGGTGACCTTCTACGGGCTATCTTCGCTAATGGCAAGCGACAACCACTAATAGAGGGCAACATTTAAAGTTCAGAGCCGTGTGCTCCCATTTGAACATGTCTCTCACTGGTAATTGGTGGTGTTTCACTTTTATGGCCAGATCAGATCCCATAACATGTTTTATGTGAAGCACAGTGGGTTGCTCCAGTATAAAATACGCTGTAGATATAAAGATTGATAAAATGCGCCCAAGTTAGTTCACCAGCGTTGATAGGTTGTTCAATACCAAAATAAATGCCTCACAGGAACCAACTGATCCAAAAGTTGATAAGTAATCCATCGGTTGATGCCTTGCCATGCATGTGAACACTTAAATGTGCCCGGAATCGACTCTATATAAAAAGTCAGAGGTAGCCAGCTTGTCCTAATGACATTGTTTTTAATCAAGCGGAAGAGGAAAGCAACCCTTGTTACCTCCAGGTTATTTGTCAAAGCTGTTCATTCTTTTTCCTCAACTGGTAAAGTTCATGAGGGGGTCCCAGATTGTTTGCCCCGCTCCGTTAAAGTTTCACCAAAACCGCCAAGACTGGTGAATTTTAATTTGTTTATATCCAGGCCCTATGTCTTTCCTACACTGTCAGCTCGCTGACAGGAGGCATCATATTCAGGGAAGCAGAAGAAACACTAGTCTTTTCATTGGGGAGTTTGTGCCTCCACGGGGCAGCCATTAGTGGTGGAGAACCCAGCTTGCTGTCATCTTTTATTGGTGGAACATGAAGTACAACCGCTTGTACTGAAAGTGAAGCTGGCGCATACTGTTAAGGAAACAAGATGGTGAAGATTTCACCCAACAAGTGGTCCAGTAACCCTTACACACACAACTCTTTAAGGTCATATTAAAACAATGCCATTTCTGTTTTCTCCCCCCCCACAATCGTCCATGAAATGACATTGTTCTATTCTTCATCAGGAGGAATAAAGTGCTGGAAACAGCTCGCCATTGATTAACTAAGTGGGCCTACTAACTGTAGCTTTATATGAAACTTAACAATACTGTGTAGGTTAATGTTATATTAGTCTTACGTACATGCGTTGAAGGCAAGGCCCGCAGGCCCCCAACAAATTTGGTTCCTGTCCTCATATCAAATCATATATTCAAATAAATCTGGCCCGTGAGTTATTTATGTTTAGTCAATGGCAATACCCATTTTTAACACAATAATTCAAACTTTAGTGAGCAGAAATATATATGTATATATATATATATATATATAAAATAATCTCTCTCAGATTAAATATGTTTCATTACTGTACTACAGGACTTGTGATAACAGGGTCTCTTTAGCTAGGTGGTGAACCACACAGCAAGCATTTCCCAAAGTTCATTGGTCATCCACTTAGGTGCTAGCAAAGGATTTATGCTTAGTCACATTCATTATTATGGAATACTGTGAACCTCCTCCTGATTGAGAGTATGCTATTTTAAGATATATTCAGGTTAATTCTTCAGCAGTATGGTACCATATAACAGAACATATGTGACCTGTGAAACCCACGTCTCAAACCTTTTTGTCCTGCAAGTAAAAGAGAATCACTTATAGGACCTGGACTAGGTCTTGAAAGGAAGTGGGGTCAGGGCTGTTACTACTGTATGAACTGTATCAGGGAAGAAATTCTCTGTGATATTTTGTGTTTTGACGAGACTGAAAATGAACCACAGATGCATGTCAGGGATTTTCAAAACAGGCCAGCCAACATGGCAGTGCTAAATCCTCTTGAAACCTTGCACACACACACACACACACACATACACACACACACACACACACACACACACACACACACACACACACACACACACACAGAGGCCTTTAGTCCGCCGGTAATGCCAGCCAGGCTTGCTTCAACTCCCCATTCTTCAGCTAATAGCCAGATGACATTTGGAAGTGAGTGGAAAAGACTGAAACTCGTGGAAACGGGAGGAATTAAATTCGATCCTTGCTCAGAAAATATTTACATTTGCTGTGTGATAAAGGAGTGGTAATGCTGCCAACAATGGTGGTCTTCATGGCCTCCGTTTTTATTTACACTGTCAATTCAAACAGCTAGAAACTTTATTCTGTTCTTTACTTTGTTGGAAAGGTTTATGGCAAAAAGGAAAATATTTTATTACTTTACTAGGACACCTTAGTTCAAGCCAGGACCTGAGTTTTCTTGAGCAATGAATGCCAGTAGGGGCGCTGTTCTGTGGCTGACCCCAGGCTCTAATCTCCCCGGAGGAGAACGAGTGAAAAGAGAGAAGACACAGAAATCCCCTCACGGCGGTCAATAAAGTATCGCATTATTATTAAAGTATTTTTCATGGAGCGTGGGCACTGAAAATAGTCACGGCACTTCTATAAACAGACCCTTTCATTGAAAAGAAAATACTTAAAAGACGAGCTCCTGGACTCTTCCCTTGATGTATTATTTCAGTGGACACATTGCACACATATATTAGGTCATTTGGCGCAGCGGCAGAATCCCATTTAGCAGCTGATAAAAGCATTACCGAAGAACGCTGGAGCCCCAGAGAGCTTCGACGGCGGCAGGGGTGAGAGAGTAAGGACTCTTTCACCTCATTTGGGTTCAGTCGCTGAATTTACTCCGCAGAACAGTTTGAAACTTCTCGCTGGAAGCCTTGAGGGGAAAAGTGTGTGGGTTGACTAGGACACGCGCAGATGAGAAAGATCAAAGGTGCTCCTGGCCAGCATTTAACACTGGAAAAACCATCACATACTGTACGGGCCGGAGACAGAGGAACGACAGACAGTATAGCTAGTGGCGGTGAGGGATTTCATCCTGGGAGCTGTAATAATGGCCCACTTTTATTGCTTTGTACCTTTTAAAATTGAGAGCTTAAATTTCATGACGGTACTTCAACCATACATGTTCACGTTTCTGACTCCAGAGCCTTTATTTTAGCTCACCCGCATCACTTTACCATCGCTACACACTCTCTACAGTGACCCAAGAGTGAGAGAATAACTTCTGACCTCAGCTTTTGCCGTGTGATGGACAGACAGATGGAAATGAGTGATGACAGCTCTGGTTTAGAGGAATGCTCCGGTAGTTAGGTAAGCTAGCTGCATTGGCCAGAGGTGGACCTGGAAATCAGCTCAAGCACTTTAACGTGGCGTACCATATCATGCACTACATTGAAAACTGTACCATGCTACAGTTAGGTCATGTTAGGACACTTTCATCCAAAGTGACTTCCAGTCGAGTAGGAGTAAGGAGCAGGTGGGGGTTGGGCATCTTGCTTAAGGATGCTTACAGCTAAGCCAGGCATGTTGGGGATCAAACCTACCCTAACCACTAACCTATCCTGCCCCCACATGAGTTTCATTCACTCACTGGCCATACATCCAACCACTGGACGTGAAGCAAAGTTGATAGACGCATATACACAGCATTAACGTCACTATTTGGTGTCTCTTGTATGGCTGACATAACCTGCCGGTCTGGGATGGAAACCCGTGCAGTTTCACAGACAGGGATCTGAACTGGGAATCAAACCCATGGAGGCTGGCACTGCAATGCCAAAATCCCAGAGAGGACACTGAAGGAGGCATTTAGCTCTCTTTTTGTGTGACCTGATTGTTGTGACCCATGATTCTGGAGTTTATTATTCATTATGACATTATGATGGTCCTAGGGATCCTTGCAAAAACAACATGCTGTAGGATGATAAATCTGTTTCTGAAGGAGTCTGATTCACTGCAGAGCCACTCAACATCCTGAGCTGCGGACCAGGTGGACCATCAATTCTCTGCTCTTTAATCCCCCGCCGTACGTCTGCTAGAAGACGACACAGGCTCCTTCAGACAGTGAGGAGCCATCCTTGGCTCTTCCCCCCCCCCCGCCCCTTCCCCTTGGGTGAGCTCATGTCACGGATATTTGGAAGACTTAGGCAGGTATGGGCAGTTAGGGTAAAGGAGAGTCTTTGGTGTCTATGCGAGTGTGACGGGACACTTCCCAGGTTGTTGTGATGGACTGTGGCACCTCTTCATCTTCTGACCCTGAACAAAAGTCCAAAAGACCGGCTAAAATGCACCCACGACATTGCTGCTTTACAAATCAGTCTCTCCGCTGGTCCTTCAGCTAGAATGTGTGGATGTTGGCCATGCCGTATTGTGATACACATTATCACTCCCACTATTTTACATTATTTTTGCAGTTTGTAATGAAACTAATTGAAGTGGTGGGCTGTGATTTTGGCCACAAGGGGACAGGCTTGAGCATAAACACATACTGTACATACTACTGTAAAAATACTGTAAAAAAGAAAAAGTGTCTTATTGTCCTAAAAAGTGTAAAAGTGGCTTAAAATCGTATTGCGCTTGTTTCAAGATAATTGACAAGACCCTAATACCTGATTTAATACAAATGATTAAGGAATTAAGGAATCTTTTCAGATGAACTACTTTTAAGTCTAACTTAAACTTACGTCTGCTTCGATTAAGATAGATTTGTTAACTTTTGCAGTGCACGCTACATAGTTGTGTGCACGTGTCTTTGCGCTCTGGCTTTATTTGTTTGTGTGCCTCTGATGCTACAAGGGATTATATGGTGATTGATTGGAGGGAATACGCTCCTTCTTGTGGCATGTATATCCTACATATGGAAATACCCGGCCCAAAACATGAGGTTTATGAAATGACACGAGATTGCAGACACTAGGCCTTTAATCCGACAGCCACCTGCTGATCGAACAGGCTTGATGCTGGGTGTCCACGTGCAGGGCAGCGTTGCCTTATTGTCCTCATCATGCCCCCCTCCCACACACACACACACACACACCTTTCCCTCGAACCGTTTCAAATAGTTTGGTCTAGTGAAGCGTTGGGCATGGTCGATAAAACCTCTGTCTGACACGCTATGTTGGCTTATTTACCCTGGTCTTTCCCCCGGGCTGGACAGCTTGACAGGTGGACCTCCTAAACACCTGTCACTCACATCCGTCACAAGGCCCCCAACAATATGTGTTGGTCCGATCCTGTGCTCCTCCCTTCAAAGAGACTCCTGTAGGTGTAATTATTACTCATATGGTTTGTAACCTTGTGTTACATTGACATAGCATCGCATTTACACACAAGCATGTTGTCATGTTTGATGTTTCGATGGGTTACCCAGAGGAATGTGCGTGCAAAAATGCTAAGGGATGTTGATTTATAGCTACATGCCTGCGTGCTCAGTGTGGTAATGTATCTGTGTTTGGGTGTCACGCTTATGTACGCGCGCGCTGAGTCCAGCTTTCACCATGGCTGTGCTCAGATGCCAGGGGCCAGCTGTGAGGCAGCAGGGTGCGCTAGTGGACAGAAGGATTGTTTTTTAATCCATCGGCCCAGAGGCAGATGTGTGCCGAGTCTGAGTCTGGAAGAGCTGCTGGACCATGGAGAGACGGGGCAGTCCGGGGGCCAAGGTGGTTATTTTTCTTGACGGTACTTCAGCCTAAGCAGAGAATTCCATGGGTCAACGTCCCTCTGAACTTGGCCATTACCGGCTGGAATCGGGGGTTTAACCTCCCTGCTCGCTGGATGCGTCTGCAAATATGGGGATAACCCCCCGCCCCCCCCACCCCTCAAACCAGAACACCCAAATGACGTTGAGTTACTTCCCATGTGCGATGTCTCATCACTCACTCACACGGAGGTAGATATTTAGAGAGGGGAAAATTCCCATTGAAAGCTCATTAATCAAGTGTGGGCTAAATTTAGCCGCTCATCATGAGATCACCTACAGACTAACCGACGTCTCAGAGCAAAGATGCCTGTGGCGTGAACCTGAACGGCATCTGCTTAGGTTTCCCTGGGTGTACAAATGGTAACTTATATGTACTGTGTCATAGCACATAGAGCCCAGACCTTAATTATAATAACCTCAATTATAATAACCAACATTTAATTCAACATTTGATTATATTATTTTGTGTTGGAAAGTTGTACATGTTTGAAAACACTGTTCTAAGAAGGTCACCACTACCACTATGGTTTAAGACATATTTTCTATTAGCACAGACAGACAATAACATGTGTACGAATGTGGATGCTAACTCAATGACGAAGCAAGAGTAAACTCAAAGCAGAACTCTTTCTTATACTATACTATATTAATTCTTATTTCTTATTGAGTATGAACTAATAAAGTGGCCTTTGTCACCAGTGAATCATGGAACAAATGAGAATGAGGAAGACTTCACTGACTTCATAAGAGTATTGTTTACCTTTACGGCAATGGCTTCTACATTCCCTAATTTCAGTTGCATGTAAAGCCGGTCCTTACAGTGCACTAATTGGCTGTCCGTCTTCATAGCGCCGCTGTCTTTAATACCCCTGCTGCATCAATTCTCAATCGCTGCCCACAATCAGCATACAGGAAGTAAAACCTCCTGATTATTACAGTTCTATTTTTTTCTCCCCGCCACTTGCATGTGTTTCTGATTTGGACATGAGGCAAAGTGTTTTCTTTGGAAGCCGAGGCCAGTGGCTCTGCTGGGTTTCCTGTTACAGACACTCGTTGCTGTGTGCTGCCTTTCCTGAAAGCCCCGTTGCCCCGTACCCTCCACTTTTATTTCCTTTAACATGGGCAGTCTGAGGACCGCTCAGCGCTGATCAGGGAGGGCCACAGTGACTACAGCCTTCCCCTCTGCAGGGCTTCTCATCCCGCTAATTGGGGAGGTGGTCTTAAGTGAACCACTTTACCTCCACCCTAGTTACAACGGGGTTAATGGCTTTAGCAAGTGGTACTTTTTACTGGTCCTCAAGGGTCCTAGGAGCTGCTGTTTTCGGTTGGGCCCCAGAGCCAATTACAGTAATCAAAGCCTATATGTGGATACAGAAAACGTCGCCAAGTGTTTTTTTTTCTCAATAGGAGAATGACTCCTTGTCTAAACTGTGTTTACACTTCAGTGTTGTTCATAGTTTCCCCTATAGGTAAAACCCGAGTCAGGTAGATATTTTGACCATAAATTATTTTATTTAGCTGATATACGTTTGAAAGGACTTTACTTTTTTTTGGGAGTTTTCCAGCTATGGTAACTTTTGGTTGGAATCAACCATTTTCTGTTGCCAAATGTTTACCTGCTCAACATAACAATTTTCTGCTGTATTAATTTGGACCTGTGTTCCTTATTGGAAATTGGCATTGTTACCCTCTTATGGTGTTAGATGGCATTGCTTCCTAATTTGAGTTGAAAATCCAGATATTGTGTCTTTGTATTATATTATATTAATGTATTTCAGCAATATGCAAACTGCAACTTTTGCAGGGTTGCCTTGATGATGAACTTACTACTCCCTTAAAAATAAAGGTATTAGTTAGAATCATTTTAGTTTCTTAGGCATGTCCATATGTGTGTGTGTGTGTACTACTGTATAATTCATATGACAGCAGCAATATTATCTCTCAATCATTGAAACTATCTGTGTGGCCGTCCTTAAACAAGCACGGCCCCTGACATCTCACATGGGACGTCTGCTAATAAAGCCCTGTCATTTCCACGTGCACGGTTCCCCACATCCACGCCCTGCTTCGGGGTTCCCACGGGTGGCGCACACAGAGTGCCAAATCCGGACCTGCAGGAGAGCTGTATATTTAGTCTGTTGGGTTTATTTTTAGACGGGGGTAAGGTTAAAGGTCAGCCCGCGAGGCTTACACTTACGCATCTGCCACGGGCGAGGTTAATCAGCAGAGTGCATGGAAAACCTATCAGAGGTACGTACTGCTCAAAACACAAACAACCTACAGTGAGATAATGGCCTCTTGTTCATTTTGATAGGAACCGCCCAAACCCTCCCATAGCTCGACAAGATGGTACAGAATGTTCCCTTTATTGACATAGCGGTATGCAGTGTGGCCTAATAACTTTGAAGCCAATGTGGACACCTGTCATTCATGCTGTACGTCAGTTGCGCCTTAGTCCAAAAACATTCGCGCTCGCTTGTTGTTAAAGCAGAAAGTAACAGGCGTCAAGCTGTGTTTCCACACTAGTGTGTTCTGGAGGAGCTCTGCGGAGGAAAAAAAATCCAGTCCCCGGGAAAGCCCCCTGACCTCCTGACAGATGTCCCCCCTCCTCTGTAATTGCGCCAATTACTTTTCCATAACAGCCCTAAAACACTTATGTATGTGGTTAGAATAACAATTTCCACATGAAACACACGGCCATTCATAACCTTGAGTGAGGCGGTGCGGAGTGCTGCAGGAAAACCCTCGCTGTGAATGCCACCATTCCGGGGGTTACACACTGTAGCGGTAACAAGATGCGGTCCAATCGGATGCTTGTATTGCTGCCACCGGCATCCCTGATGCGTTGCTGACCTGGTCGGAGAACATTGTGTTTTGTTTTTTCATTTTTGCTACTGTACTATTTTCACAATTCCCTGACCTCTGTTGCACCCCTAACCACACTGAAAAGATCCGCTGTAACCCCTTCCCAGACTTTTATTTATCTTTTATGTGTTTGTTTTTCCCATTTGAGGGTTTAAGGTAAGTTGTTTACATTCTTAATGGGACATTTTAGCAACAATCTGGAATTTGCCAGTTTTTCTACCCTAATAATAAATAATAAGTAAAAAGTGATCGCTTCGAAACCAAACAGTGCATGTACAGCACGCACCAATGAATGGCTTAAGGCTACGGTATACTTTAAAGGAACAGGGTGTGAGTGATCACTGATGAAATTGAAAGGTTTTTGTTGCTTTAAGGGCAATACAAGAGAACTGGCAGCGAGATGGGCGTTATCACCATCAAGGGCACAAACTGCACAGGCACACTGAGAGACGGCATGTCTTTCCTGTCGTCTGATCTGTAAATAGTTTGGGTGCCAGGCGCACCCTTCCCATGGCAGCAGACAAGGAGCGCCGTTCCAATCCACTTGTTCTTGTTTTGACGATCTAATCAGCCCCTCTGGGGAGACTGTAATCAATTAAAAGCTAAAGCCGTACTCTCTAGGTGACGGGAGTAAGTACTCTATTAGCTCACCGCGGGCTTCTACCAGGAGAGCCGTCCTTGTGTATTCTACACACACATAGATACTGTATTTGTTCAACTCAAGATGAATTCAGTGTTGTTTTATTCAGGTTGTTTGTGTTTGTTTTTTGAAAGCTGAACTGCTGTTGCAAATAGTAACACACAATACAATATGTGGTGCATTCAAATGTAACTGTGTTTGTCTGTTAGCTTTAGATTTGAGGGTCTCATTGTGTAAATGAATGTCACTGTGTTGTTTTAGACCTGTAACATATATGATTAACTCTGAAACTGTTGTTTCTCAGGTAATTGATTATTTTATACTATTTTGGCATTAAAGGTACACTCATTGATTGCATAATAGCACCCCCATAATTATTCTCAAGCTCACTGAACTGTACACGAAAGTGCATGTGGCTGTTAGAGAGAGAGATAGAGATACAAAATGACGTGTGCCCATAAGTCCTGTAGGGGTAAGAGTAGAGAGGAACGCGAGACACACACTTTCAGTTTCAAACCTAAATGATGCCAGAATTTTACGCGCAAGGGAAATTACGGACACAAATCAAGGATTGTCCCTTTAGCCATGGGCTTCTGTTTGCAGTAGCAGTGACCCAGGTCAAAGTGACCAAAAGATTAAAGAAGAAAGCAGTCACAAGAGCCACTTTACAGTTGGCCTCCGGACAGTATTACCAAAACATACATAGATACCTTCTTGTACGTGCTGAACGCCGCTCATACATCTGAATTAATTCAGTCGCATTACAGGTGTCTCTGCTATATTTGTTTGTTTACTTGGCATATAAAGCATATGTGGAGGATAAAATATGAATCTGGTTTGAGCCAAATGGGTCACGCATCTGCGAAACCTAGGAGGAGAACGAAAACACTTTGCGTCTGCGCCCTGTCAGACCTGAAAACCCACATTCATGCTCACCTTGCCATGCTGTAGGAAATGATGTGACCTGGCCGTCCAGTGGTG
Organism: Percopsis transmontana; assembly: GCA_025447815.1. NCBI lineage: Eukaryota > Metazoa > Chordata > Actinopteri > Percopsiformes > Percopsidae > Percopsis > Percopsis transmontana. Next base: position 36,406 of record JAOEHI010038756.1, on the reverse strand, counting down.
GGGAGTGGGGGGTCTGACTGAAACCTTCCAGAGAAAAAGACCTCGATGCTGTAATGACTTTGGACCAAAGAAATGTCATTTCTGGAAAAAATGAAAAAATATAAATAAATAAAAGGTTTATAAAAAAAAAAACTCAAAGGGAAAAGAAATCTGTCAGCCATAGCTCACCATTTATATGAGTGGTAAAGAACATTCATGGCATGGGTGGAATAAGTTACATAAGGCTGTTATTAACTAGGTGACTAGTGATATAGATCATCGTACAGAGGGACTGCCCTCTCAAAGAGCACGTTTACAAGGTCTGCTTCTTTTTTGAAACCATGAAAGAAATGACCCCTTAGTTTTTCATTACAAATGAAATACAGTAAATAGCAGTTTTGCAAATTATTTCTTTTTGATCGAAATGTGTATATACACCCACACTACGCTGAAACCATTCCAAGTCAAGTCTGAAGTCACTGGAACCTAAGTCTCAAATAATAATTAAGCAAATCAAATTGCGGCTATGTCTGAGTCAATTGACTCGATGTTTCAGTTATTAGCAGAGGGGCCGCTAGAGTAAACAAACCCCTCGTCTTTTGTGGAACAGCGCTTGATTATTAATGTCTATTAACAGTTCGTTCAAATAGAGTGAAATGCATCGTTTGCCTGATGGGCAATCAGTGGTCTATTCATAGTTGTACGGACCACAGCCTCTTATCTCGTCGCTCATTGCGATGTGTGCGATGACAGCAGGGGATAACACACCCAGCAGGAGACTTGTGGGGAGATGCTGCAATGCGTACCTCGGGGCACGTACAGCATCGTACAAAGCGCTGATAAGGCCACCGCAGGAAACAGGATATTTTTGCCGGTTAGGGGAATTTATGGAGCATAGATCAGATAATATTGGAGGTTAGTACTGGAGGTTCAGGAAGCCTCCCCCACCACCCTGCCCCCCTTTTGGCACAGGCCCACCATTATTCCTGTAACAATGATTACTAATAACCCTTTCTCTCAGCAAGTCCTAACTGCTCTGGAGACTTTCTTTAATGCTTCAAATTACAACAAAAAAAAACCTTGCTGGGAAATGATTTTGCATTTCAGATTATAGATATAATGCATAGATCATATTGCTGGAAACAAGTTAACCTATCGCCTGTACATAATAAAGAGGTCGCATTCAACCCAGAACACATCTATTCCAGTCTGAAATGTTACCTTTTTTTTAGCAGGTGTGTTCTCTTCAGGTGACGACACAAAGATCAGTCTAGGTCGTTCTTATTTGAGTGACATATTTAGGTAGAGAAACAACAGGACTCACATTTGTGTAATTCATATGTGAAGTAATATCCATTTATCCATTAATATCCATTACCTACACCCACAACCACACTTCAATTAATAAACATCACGTGGTCATAAAATCAAGTAGACATCTTAGACAATGAACCTTCATAAACAGTAGAAAATGTAGTATTTGCCACAGCCTTACTGAAGTGCAATCTTAATTTTAACTAGTAGTTTTTACAAAGCTAATCTAGCTTTTTTTACCCCTCCAAGTGGAGCCAGAACGCTTCTGCAGCATTCCTGGCCTGCTCATCCCACCCATGCGCCAGAGTGCCAGGGACGTTCTCTGTAATCCACGACTGGTCAGGTTACGGTTGGTGGGGTGTGGGGCTCTTGTGCTGAAAGCTACTTTCCCTTGTTTTGATTGTCTCCAGGGTGAGGCCCCCGGCTGCTGGGCCCGGACCCCAGCTCCAGGACGCTGTGCCCAGCCTGGAAGCCTGGAAGCC